>QVOA01006838.1:0-12615 GCA_014825685.1 Pseudomyrmex cubaensis | reverse complement strand
TTATGTAATAGATAGTTTGTATATTTGGATAGTTTTTATGTACTTGGCGTATGATTTTTTCTTTTCTAAAGACTTTTTTTAGGGTGATCGTTTATCTACGCGGATTCTGTCATTAAGTAAGACATCTTGACAATTACACAATTTTGCTTGTATTCGTTGTTATTGTCCAAGGACTGACCTTCATTATTGTTCTTTTTTTTTTCGATGTTTTTTTTCCTAAATTCCATGATACAACAACGAGTCCATGTAACGAGTTCTTAATACGACCCCCGAGGCTCCTCCTACCCGCGTCGTAAATGGGGTAGTGCTTCGCAAGCAAAATCATCCCGGTAGTCTGTATAGGGTGGAGCAGTTAGGGTGTAGAGGAAAAGAGCGAACGCTTCTCCATTTTTGTGCAGCCCTCGAGCTGCCTCAGCGACAAGGAGGAGGACGAAATCTATGGCTTCGGATACGGGGTCTTCAGCAGGCAGATGTTCCAGCGACAGCAGAAGCTCGCGCTCGCCACACAAAACACGACGACCACCTCCGTGACACCGGGTGGACCGCAAGCGCCTTACCAAAGGTAAGAAGTGACACACTTCGACATATACCGCGGCCGCACGTCCGCAAATATGGTCCGATTCAAGTAAGACGGTAATAGGAATCTTATTAGAACTGCTCGGAGAAACTTTTTATCAAATAATTTAATGTGTTACGATCTCTGTATATAAAGAAAGAACATTTTCTACGCACAAAATATTGTAAAAATAACAGGTAAATTGAATATTGCATAATCAAAAAACTACGATAACGAAAAAATTATTTAGATTTTAATCGTCTTACGTTTTAAATTTTAACATTTTGACATATGATTTATTAATTACTAGTTTTATTTGATTTTTGTAAATTTATAATCCGCGTTACAGTTAATATCAAATGTAATAACGATGATTATTGCTGTCTCACTTGAACTGAGATATCTAAAAAAAATATAGAATCGTAATTATTCGCTCTGTTCGCGTCGTTTTCGAGTCTTTAAAAAGGGAGCAATTTTCAGAATTAAACAATTCGGGTTTCAGATTAAACAGTTCTGAATGAGCAGATAACACGTGCGGTAATATTGAAATATTAATGCTAATGGGATTTATTCAGTTAACCCGATATTTTGAGTATGCCGATTAATTAATCTCTCCCTTGAAAATGAATGCGTACTGATTATCGTAAATGTATATGCTCGACGCCGAGTTTACGTGTATGTTTGTGAAGAGAGCGCAGATGTGTTGTTTTTGTTGGCGCGTTTAATATTCGATTCTCGTACGAAGAAATATGTCGTTGTGAAACAAACGGACGCGAATATCGTTGAAACGACTCTCGCAAAATTGAAATCATCATTCGCTGCCGTATCTTTTTCTACCGTTTAATTTTGCATTTTTCATCGTATTGTTGAATTTTTTTCGCTCTACTATTTTTTCAAAAATTTATACACGAAATAAAAAAAAAAACAGTTTTGCACCGAACGTCTATAAAACAAAAAATCAGTTTCAACCATCGGACATTTCCGGTGTGTTTCATGGCTTTTCGATCTTTATGCATCTCCGCATTGCACGCTATACAACTCGGCTTTCCGTTCGTATACAACACGCCACGCGCGCGCCATTCGCTGCCGCCGTAGTCGCGGCAGTCTGTTTATTATCCGTAATTGCCCATTGCTAACTGTTCTAACTGATCCGAAATACCATCTGCGTGCAGTCTCGTGCCGGCTGCTTGATATTTAATGGCTAATTAACCGGCGAACCGAGCCAGTGAGCGCGCCTGGCTCCGGCATTTCTCGTGTACTCGTCTCGACGGTGCGCCGCGCGCGCGTTGCGTCGTTATGGAGGCGAAAGACGACGCGAGGAACGAGAGAAAGAGAGAAAGAGAAAGAAACGAAGGGAGAGGAAGAGGCATATCGCATTATTAAATTCCATTATCGCGCCGTGGCCATCGACTGTTTTCGTGCACGCGCGAGTAACTGCGGTGCTGAATCCATGAAACTGCTCTCCTCCTTTCTTCCTCTCTCTTTCTCTTATTCTGTTCTCCCGTTACCGCGATAAGCATGCTCGTTTTTACGAATGAATACGCTTCCACGTTCTCGGTTTCACCCCTCTGCGCGCCCCGTAATGATATAAAGTCTCGTACACCAAATTTGAGCACTCTCGAGAAAACTGAGTTCCGCGGAATTAAAATGATAACGATAACGATGCTCGAAACACACGCGAGTCATACACGGACATACACATTTCGTTCGCGCTGCAAAATTATTGCTCGTCCTCGCAGCAATACTATAAATTTGCGGCGACTGTAAAATTAATTGTTCGGAAATAACGATCGATTGGACAATGCTTTTTGTGGATTTAATTGGCGTTTCTCGACGATAAATAGCGAGAATTCGAAAATAATGTTCTTCAAGTAGATTCTTTTTATTGGTCTCCTAAATAAAGAGGATTAGTTATAGAGATGAATTCAGACTTATGTATGTGTGTAAGATTTATTATAGAAAGTAAAACTTGGTTTTTGTGAAAGAGGGAATTACAGTAGCCATCAATACTCGAGTGGTAAAAAATGTCTAGACAGTCGAGGAATACTTGAGGTATAATTACGTATGATTACGTCAATTTATTTTTCTTGACATTCGTAAACCGATCGGATCTCAGGAGTGTATAACAAATAATCGCGCAACAGCAATGATCGGCAAAAGAGATAGAGAGGGAGAGAGAGAAAAGATTAACATCCTCCGCACGAATCCAATATTATATCTTTATTGCGCATCGCGCGGGCAAACTTATTTGCTTACAGAAATTTCTGCATCCCGAAGGACATTAGGCGGGGATTTTTAATGGGCTCATAAATTTCATCGAAACGTTCGCCCGGCGAGTTTAGCGCAACGCAGTCCGAGCGAGCGCGCACAGCGTTCTCCGTTGCCCACATACGCCAAAATAATTACCGACTTCATGGTAATTTATCGCGGTTGCGATATAAAGCATGCGCGCGTTGCGTATTATAGGTATATATACCCGTTACAAGACGGATCGCGAAAAACAGCGACTAGACGCGTATGCACGCGTCGTCTTTCATGTTTAGTCGAGCACTCGCGACAGGGCGTGACGATTTCTAATAGACTTATCGCGATTTCGCGGAGCTCCGATGACGATCTCCTTGCCGAAGTGACAAGCTGTTGTATTTCACATAATTCTCTTTCATCAATTGAGATCAGAATCGATGTACGAGTAGATTTATTAGCATCTCTGACGTTTTGCGTTAAGAAAATCAAAAATAGCTTTGCGCTCAAAGATAATAAATTTCAAGTGTTTAACACTGAGTGAGAATATTGAAGAAGCGTGTATCCTGTATACGCACGATATTGAAAATATAAAAGATAGATGGAGTAGGCGAAGCATTCGCGAAGTTTATGATATTTAAAAAAAAAAAATGACAGTTACGTGACCGACTAGTGAGTCAGCTTTTTGCTTCAGTGTTGCAGCAATAAATCTTTCTCCGAGATAGTGACGATCCAAAAGAGATCCCGGAACGCTGTATTTCGCGCGCGGCCCTGCATTCGCGACTGCTTTTATATCCCGTCTCTCGCGGGAGAGAAAATCCATCGTGGAACGCGCGCGTCGAAGCGCGGGCTAGACGATGATCGCGGAATTCATTAGCGTGGCGGAGATGGATATCGCGTCCGATTGACGAATGGGTCGCGTGCATTAATTATACGCGGTTGCGCACACCGGCCGACGAACGCGCCCGGCCGTTTGTCACACGGTCGATGATGCGTTTAACGATTACCCGGCGATGATGCAACCGAGCGAGGTCTCCGTCACGTCGTCGTCTTTCTGAAGGTATTTACGCGCGCGCGCGCGCGAACGCAACGTCAATTACCATAATGCAGTGGACCGTCCGGTTTTTTGGACGCGCGTGTTTTATTTCATTTCTCTTGCGGAGGTTCATTCACGGCGATTCGTACGCATAAACCACGTGGCTCTTGAGACGGACGTTTTAATTGTTTTACACTCGACATCGCTTCGCGTACATTATTCTCCCACGTTGTTTTCGACGAATATGTACGATTATTTACACGTTTAATCTTTCGATTTCGAAATTTAGTTCTCATTGACTTTGCGAATTAAGATGTCCGGTGTTTAACGATAGCACTCGAAATAATAAGATAAGAGAATTAATAGGCCGACCGGTTTAACCGAACGTGCGTGCGCGCGCGAAACGTTCGTTCGCGCGGAGACCGTGGTCATAAATTAATAAACGGACAATAACGCGGCGAAGTAAAGCCTGACTGACGTGTTGACAGCCACGGCCGATGGTCGGTTTTGTCGTGTTGACGGCAGATAATCCTATCGACTCGTCGGCATCAGCGTCGTATCGCCACGCGCGCGCGCTCGATTATTCCGCGTTCTCCCGCGAAACTCGCGATCTTTCCCTCGCCTCTCTCGCCCTCGTTATTCCGCGCATATGTATAATCGCTAGTTTAGTACCTTTCATATTTCGGCGCTCGCATCTCTCCGGTCGCTTACAATTGCGCGCCACGCTTTCCGATCGATCCGTCCCGCAGGGCAAAACGGATTTTTCGATCACACATTCCCGGACGAAGCTGTCGGATCGCGCCACGCGTTTTTCGTACGTATGTACACGTGATATTCCTCGCGCAGGTGTGTTTACATTGCACCAAACGCAGAACGATTTCAAAATATACGGGAGATTTGAAATCCACGCTTATTCGGAGATTATACCGACAAAAATATTACGTTTTTATTGCGATTGATAATATATGAAATTTGCGGGAAGTATATTAGTAAAAAGTGACATTGTACATTTAATAATTTTTTTGTTAGAAATATATATATCGATCGTTGAACATGATTAGTTATCAATAATAATTAATCTCATAATATTATTAATACGTTAAGTGATTAATAATAATAATAATAGTAATTATTATTGCAATTAATTTATTAATAAATTCTATTGATTACAAAGATTGATTAAATTAAGAGGTTTCACAGCGACATTTTACGAAATGCGCGATTATTTGTATCAAAAGTACAAAAGTAGCGAACTTTGTTGAAATTTCGACGAGAGAACATGCACTTATATGAATATAACGACGGAAACTGCTATTCTCTCGTGAATTCATTCATTATTACAAATGTATCGCGCGTGATTATGCTGGAATCACGTTAATGCAGCAAGCCGGATACGTGCCGTTTCTATGTCCTCCTCGCCACCTGCGCGCTGCGTATTCAGCGACAACCGCAAACGTGTCTTTATTCGCTAAAAAAACACCATTACCTCTCGTTGCAATTCGGTCAGTTGTCATTAGTAGTTGCGTTGTATAGTCGCGGAATCAACGTTATTTTCTACCGTGTAATTACACATGTTAAACAATAAAAAATTGTTACAATAAGTAGAGAACTTATGCTGTACGTCGATAATGATACTTGAATTTGCATAACAAATACGTACTGCGTAAGAATACATAAATGCAATATACGTATACGTAAAAACACATAAAATATGTAAAAACATGTAGTGCAACTACCTCGATGACAACTGACACTAATGTAATATTATTATTATTATAACAATGCTATATCGACGATCAAGTCGAATCAATTTCAAAGTACGTAATAGCTATCTAGTATGCATAAAAAAAGTGAATGCATTTTATCAGATAATCACCTATATGAACAAGTTCATATTACAGGCATTGCTTAGTATTTATATCAAAGTTTACAATTACTACATTTGCGTCGTATAAATGTAAAATGGCTATATATAAATCTCGTGTTATATTATTATAGTTGTAATATTATAGTAAAGTTGTATTATTATAGTTGTAATATAACATATTATATAATATATATATACTATTATAGTAGTAATATCACATATTATATGATATATATATTATACAGAATGTTTGAAAAATTTTGACATGGTCGAAGTGTGAAGATAGATTGAATCAATGTGAACAGAAGAATCATTTACCATTTTTTAAAATTTGCAGTAGTTATTGAGTGATTAATTAATACATATAATCTATTGAGCTCGTAAAAAACAATGGTCCGGCTTCTGTAGACGTGAATGATTTTCAGTTGTGAAAATCTGCTGATCGCAAACAGCTGTGTCACACGCCACATGCTTGTTTGCTCCGTCTCTTGCTGTTAAATAATTGCATAAAGTAAGGCAATTTTTTTACAACTGAAAATCATACGCATCAAAGTCCGGACTTCATCACTTCTCACGCGCTCATTAGGTCACATGTATTAATTAATCACTCAATAACTATAGCAAATTTTGTAAAGTAGTATGTGACTTTTCTGTTCAGATTGATTCAATATCTATCTTCAGACGTCGACTCTGTCAAAATTTGTGATAAACCCTATATATACATATTATATATACATATAATGTGTATATATATATATACATGTATATATATATATTGTTAATATGTTACATTATACAAATAGTGACATATCAGTTTAAATTTTTTATACACATAAAATTCAGTAATGCTTTAAATATTCTCAATAAAAGCTACAATTTTATGTGATAAAGACATTTATGCCGCTGCTTATATCACACATTTGCATTTCCTGTTATTACATACATGTATTCAACTTAATACTACTAGAACAATAAAGAATACCAGCTAGTTATAAACGTATTTACAACAATGTTCAATTTTTTTTTGAAATTTTTTTACCGTCTTATTTATATCTTCTCTAAGACTTTCTAGTACAAATCTACGTTCGTATAAAGGAATCCGCATAACTTCTTCTAAAAGTTGTTTGAATTTTGTTGTTGGTAAAAAGCGTTTTAAGTATTTGTCTACATATTGCATAGTTGTAAGTAGAACCGGTGATATGTTTTCCATAATTTCTGAAAATAAAACTTTTTATTTACTTTTTATTTACGAAAACAATACGCCATGTCATTAAAATGCTAATTACCTGTGTGTTCAATGTAATATCGAGATAAATCTGTCCTTGACTTATATTGAGGTAAATAGTCATCCATTAAGTACACATCAATTATGTTTAGCAGGTTACTTATGACTTTTATATATCCTGTTACATTGATTGGAAAACGTAAAACTAGATCCATAATTGTAACAAATGTGCGAAAAAAAGTTTCCATAGTCGATTCTACTTCTAAATATTTTTCATTTTCTTTTGCATATCTATACAAAAATAAAAGTACGTCTAAGTATTCCAAATATAAGAAGTGTATACATATAAGAATAGATATGTATTACAAAAAAGAACTTATACCCGCGTAATATCGATCTGCAAAATGTAGCGCATATTATGTCTTGCATGTGTAATATCTCATGCAGCATATATAAATATTGTATGTTATTCTCGAATTCACAAGCTGCACGTCTGAATAATTTTAAATATCCAATTAGTATTTTTATTATTGACACACACATTTCTAGTATAGCTCTGGTAGCTTCACTTTTCATACAACAAACACCACTATCAAACCAGCAAGCTTCGTTTTGTATATATAACCGACCTTTTATCATTATATCAATTAATTCATTCACGTTGAAAAGTCGTTCCAAGCAACTTGTACCGTCTGCCAACTTTACATCAAGTAATGTATGAAGCATTGCTATTCCATCTAGCATTACTTTCACTACGAAATGTTCATTAATTAGTTGCACGTATAATCAGAAAATGATACTAAATTGTTTATGATTCCAAATTAAATACTGCTTTACAGTGGTACCTTTTTTGGTTTTTTTTAAAATAGCAATTATATTAGGTGCGAAAAAATAAGAAGAATTTGTTAAGTACAGTGTCCAGTTTGATTCAGGATTTGAATGAATCTCGCACGCTATTAAATGAAGAAACTTGAAAAGTGTTATTTGTAATCGAATGTTGTTATCGCAAGTATCAAAAGAACGAAGAATTATTCGAACAAATTCTGAATCTTTGCCTATCATCTCGATGGCTTTGTCAATGTGGCAGATGCTTGCAATAATACTTAATATTTTGTCCTACAAATATTTTCTTTTAGACTTTTAAATTGGCATCAAAATATATAAATGAAAAAAATCTATTAACGTGCGCACAAATATTTGTATTATATATTTATGATATACTACCTTGGCGTAATCCGACGATTGATTAGCCATTATAATTTTCGCGTTTGGTATAAAATTTTGTATGAGATACACTTTCACATCCAGACAACCGCTTAACTCCGTTAATTTGCATAATTGTAATAATTTCATTTTTGTCATTCTAGGCATGAACATTAAATATTTTTGTGCCTGAAAGAATTTAATCATTGATTATATTTGTGGGTAGTGCATTGTGGGTAATGGAATTTTCTTTTTTCTTTACTTTTTCTGTAACATATGTAATATTTGTAAAATATAGTATGCATTCATGCATAAAATATTACTTCATTATAATATACTTTCATTATGTAGCAAATGAATTTAGAATATAAATATTTTGTGTGTTTTGTTGTTTATATAACTACAGCAAATCTTATATAATTTGTTAAGTAATAAATAGTTATCGAGTAATATACATTCACTTACATTCTATTCGTAAGTGTGCAATTACATTATAGTTTTAATTTGAGCAATTATAAAAATAAATTGACAAATACATATATACTTATATGTAGTTCTGAGGTTGAGAGAGAAGAGAGAGAGAGAGAGGGGGAGGAGGGGAATACTTGTAATATTGTTTTATTATCTGTCTTATTGTTAACAACTATAGAAAATATGCTATGTTATCTGACATGTAATTTAGCAAGAAAAAAATATAATATAATATCTAGATCTCATTACAACTACCTTTTTAATGTTTGAATATAATTCTTCCATGTTGTCAGTCCCGCTGTTGTTTGTGTGGTTGATCGACATGCCGATATTTATGAACAAGAAAATCACATAAATAATTTTGTACACTTTATTGTGATATCAATACTTTCTAACAAGAATCACAAAAATAGGTCCTTTTATATATTTCTTTTGATCTTAAAAAGAAAAAAACAGCTATTTATCGGAAAAAATAAGTTTTTTTATATGTGAGTGAAATTGGAGCATACCTATCAAAAATTACTGATATATAAGTAAAATATATGCGATATTATTATATTATATAAGACACACTGAAATCACATGGTTTGTTTCTTCGCGAGCATGTATAACCTATGTTTTTCTCTGAAATGTTTGTATCAGTACTGACTAGTACTGATATAAACTGAGACTGCTCTAAGGAGACAAGACAGTACTGATATTTAAATGTGTCGATAACAAATATTGCTGCTTTTCAAAGAAATCTGTTAAAAGTACAAATAAACTTGACATTTTCAGTTGATGTGTTTTCAGACACGATCCATTTGCAACATTTAAACCTTCCAAAAAGTACATACGGGATCGGTGTTTAATTGTCATATAAGCTACAAAAAATAATTTAGAAATAATTACAGTGAAACTTTAGTTACAATAATGCAATCCTTTTATTATTATATAGTGTACATTATTAATACATAAGATATTGTGTTTAAGTTTATTTTCACAGGTTACAGTTAGTATTGAAACTAATTGCAATAATCTTTTAAAATAATTGTATTCAAAATAATTAATGTATAATGTTCTTTTCAATGAAAACTACAACTTTATGTGTATTTATGTCACATTTGCAGTTCCTGTTATTATACACAGGGTTCCGGTAATTGCCGGAACACCGCTCGTAGGCAAGGATCAAGAATGGTACAGGACTTTTCTGAGTCGAAAAGTCCTATTGCAAGATTCGCAATAATTAACGAGATGTTAATTAATAAAAATTCGCGAATGAGCGTGCACTCACGTGCGTAATGACAGCTCAGTGTTTCGCGCGCTCACGTCATATCAACAAAATAAGAAGAGCTAATATAACAGCATATGATGTACATAAACAGCATATAATATGCGTAACAATCAATAACTAACGAGAACTAGACACGAAAGCATAAACTCGTATATTTTATTGAAATAAATAAGTCTAATATCAAGATGTATCAAAAAAGAGGTTTTTTTTTAATTTAGTTACTTATTTACGAAAAGATAAAAAAGATTAAAAAGATTATAAAAAACAAAAGTAAAAGTTACATTTTATTGCAAATATTACCGCACTACTGATTTTTATTTCTTTAATTAAATAAGGTAAAAGTTATAAAACTTATACAATTCTTTGTATAAAATAGGATAGAAATAAGTAAGAAACCCATCATTGCAGGAATTATTAGTACATAATATTTGCTACGATAAGTAACTTCTAATTGTTTCTTTAAGATTCTCTTCATAAGTAAAATAAATAAATAAATACTATAATATAGTAACATCAATATAGTAATATCTCGATACAAATATATAATTAACAAAAAATGACAAGATGTCGATAATGATTATTTATTTATTTATTTATTTATTTATTTATTTATTCCTTATTTATTTATGAGAAGAATTTCATAAAGAATACAAAAAACTTTAATTTCTTCTATTACAATAATTAAATATTTTTTGTATGTAAACTTTAGAATATAAGAAAAAAATCATCAGTGCAGTAATATTTGCAATGAAATGTAACTTCTAATTTTGTCCTTTTTCTAAGATTTTTTTCTTTTCGTAAATAAGTAATTAAATAAATTTAAAAAAAAAACTCATTTTTGTCACATCTTGATATTAGATTTATTTATTTCAATGAAAAAACACGAAGTCCATGCTTCCGCACTTAGGTGTCGTTAGTTATTGATTTTTATGTATATTATATGCTGCTTATGTAAATCATATGCTGTTATATTACTAGTTTCTTCTATTTCGCTATGGCTTCTTCTTTTTGTTACGGCATGAGCGCGCGAAACACTGAGCTGTCATTACGCACGTGGGTGCACGCTCATTCGCGGATCTTTATTAATTAACATCTTGTTAACTATTTGCGAATTTTGCAAAGTGATATAGAACTTTTCGACTCAGAATAACGCCTTTTACCTGTTTACGAGCAGTATCCCGGCAATTACCGGACTGTACATATTACATGCTATGTTTTCAATATAAATTGTTTATAAAACATTGAAGAATTTCAGCTGTTAGGTATTTAATCTATTGTGTATTGACAACAACGCTGGATTTTTTTCAGATTCTTTAGTGCTTTAAAATGTATGTTTTTCACGTCTCTTCTAAGACTGTTTACTATAATTGCACGTTCGCAATTAGAAAACAGCATAAATTCCTCTAAAAGTTGTTTACATTTTGCCATTGGCAAAAAATATCGCAAGTATCGTTCTGTGTATTGCACAATTACAACCATAGCCGGTGATATGTCTTCTCCAATTTCTAAACATAAACTCTTTTAATTACTAGAAAAAACAACATACTACTCGATGCTACTAAAATATTAATTACCTGCAATGTGATATCGAAAGACATTTAACGTCGTCTCATATTGAGGTAGATGTTCTAATATGTAGCAGTCTATTGTGTCTAATATAAAACTTATGGTGTTTATATATGTTGTAATAGTGACTGAAAAACTTAAGAATAGGTCCATAGCTTTAACAAATGTGGGAACAATGAATTCCATAGTTGCATCTACGTTTAAGTTGTTTCTATTTCCATTAACTCTATATAAAAATAGAAGCACGTTTAATTATAAAAATAGTATATGGAAGAATAAACACATTTGATAAAAAAAAAAACACTCATACTTGTACTCTTGTTCTATCGAGTTCTCCAATTTTTTGAATATTATATCTTGCACGAACATTATCCCATGCAGTAGAAATAAACACTGTATGTTTCTCTCGAAATCACCATATGCACGTATGAATGATTTTGAGTATCTAATTATTGTTAATATCGATATCCATTTTTCCAATATAACCCAGACAACTTTACTTCCAAAGTCACAATCATTGCAAATTTCGATTTGTATAAATGATTGAATTCTTGTTAATACATCAATTAACTCAATCATGTTAAAAAATCGTTCCAAGAAACTTGTACCGTCTGCCAACTTTACATCAAGTAATGTATGAAGCATTACTATTCCATCTAGCATTACTTTTACTACGAAATGTTTATTAATTACTTGCACATGTAACCAGAAAATGATACTAAATTGATTATGATTCCAAATTAAATACTGCTTTACAGTGGTACCTGTTTTGGTTTTTTTTAAAATGGCAATTATATTAGGTGCGAAAAAATAAGAAGAATTTGTTAAGTACAGTGTCCAGTTTGATTCAGGATTTGATTGGATCTTGCACGCTATCAACTGAAGAAGCTTGAAGAGTGTTATTTGTAATCGGATGTTGTTATCGCATGTAGTAAAGAAACGAAAAATTATTCGAACAAATTCTGAATCTTTGCCGATCATTTCAATGGCTTCGTCAGTATGGCAGATACTTGCAATAATATTCAATATTTTGTCCTACAAATATGTTTCTTGTTAGACTTTTAAATTGGCATCAAAATATATAAGTGAGAAAAATCTATTAACGTGCGCACAAATATTTGTATTATATATTTATGATATACTACCTTGGCGTAATCCGACGATTGATTAGTCATTA
>QVOA01006837.1:0-14965 GCA_014825685.1 Pseudomyrmex cubaensis | reverse complement strand
TTTTTTTTTGTTTTTTTTGTTTTTTTTTCATTTTACCGTTTTTTCTGTGAACTCTTCTACTACTACCATCACCACCACCACCATCACCGCTGACGTCGTGTGTGTCGATACGCAATATCCCTTAAAAAAAAAGAGGGATGAGCCGAGAAACTGGTTTGCTTATCTTTGTTTTGTAGAAACGGCTCCGGCTAAAAGGACCATATACCCTTTCGGCATCTAACAGCGGCAGCGGCGAAGAGGGTGGAAGATAGAGAGAGAAGAGAGAGAGATAGAGAGAGAAGAGGCGGGAAATGACCGGTCGATCTATTTTCTTCGGTCGCGTCTGTTCGTTACGTCTTTTTCCACTTTTCCCTTTTCTACACGGCCGCCGCTTGGAACAATGGCCCCGCGTTTCTCTCGTCCTGCAGGGAAAATATTCCTCTCGGTCGCAAAAAAAGCTCGCTCTCGGCCACACAGCCAGGATAAACAGCACTGTACCGAACATGAGCACGATTATGGAAGGAGCCATTGCGGAAAACTACCTCGAGTGAATTTATTAGCTTCTACTTCGCAGCGCGCGCCGCATGGTCACGTCTATAATGGCACATTTAATCATTGTATAGCGTATGTCCAGTCTCGCTCTTTGTTTTCTTTCTCCGACAATGATTTGTGAATTATTTTCTAGAAAAAGATTTTTTTCGGAGAATTATGATATATTTTTAATAATAAGATTGATTATCTCTCTTTCTCGAAAGGACACCGGGTGCTGACATGTCCTACTCTTTTGAGGTCGTAATCGCGCGACTCGTTGCGAAGTCCGCGCGAAATCCTTTTTACGACGCCTCCGGAAAGCTTAGAGGGAAAGCTCGTAATTCTTCTGGCGACATCGCGAGACGTTTCATTAAGCTCTCCTGCCGGTCTTAATTTATTAACGAGTCGCCCGGATAAATAAATTATCCTCTCGGGTTGAGGCCGAGGGGGTAAATTCGGTGGCTCGATTAATCGCCCGGCACGAACAATCGACGCGCTCGAACGTCGCGACGCGTTATTCCACGTGTCACGATTAATCAATCGCCGATTAATTACGGTAATTGACGAGCAGGAGGGCCTCCGTTAATTCGTCGCCGCAATTATCACGTGAAAATTAGCACGACCGTCATTTTGATAGAAAGACAGCCGATTACGTGACTTCTAGCCGAAATTGATGAGTAGAAAAAATGAGTAGAAAAAAAAAATGTTTTGCGATTGTTGCACTCGCTACGAAAAAAAAAAGAAAAAAAACAGCAGATAAATAAGACAAAAGGAGAAAAGAAATATTGCTTTCTGGGTCGGAGTCTGCACCGCAATTATTTCTCTACAGTTCTCTATCTCCCCCGAGTTGCGTAATGTAAATTGTTCATTGCACTCGACGCTGACGTTTCCGGAGGATTATTAATAGCTCATCTACCCGTACCTCAGATAAACTTTCCTTCATTTTGACGTGAATGATAAACAAGAACATTCTAATTAGCACTTTGTTCTGCATCTTATAATTACATCCGACGCGAATGCAGTGATAAATAGAGCGCTCCGAGAAAGTCGATTTAATGTCCTCTCGCGGATGAGCGTGCCGCGTACTAACAAAAATAATTTACTACGCTTCTTGTAAATGTAAACGAAAACATATGTAATCGCATATTATTATTTCGCATTCTGCAAATGTGTACGTTACTTGTCATAACTACCGAATAATTAAACATTTATTGCGCTCAGCTCTCTGTTTTATTTTGCATTTATTATTTATATTTATTTCATAAAATATCTTCTTCTATGGTAGATTTTGTTGTGCGATCGTGTCGTGTGTATAATTCTGATGCAACGTTCGCACATCAGCTTTACGAGAAAACTTTATTGGTTTATTTATTATCTACTTGTAAAGCTTGTTAGCGGTTGTTACATAATTTTATAGTGAATGAAAGTACGGGAAATGTGAAAATCGCCGAATGCAATATGCGCTTCAATTACTAACGTAAACAATTTGTTAATTGAATAGATTTGTGCCTGGTGTTGTGCGATTGCATTGATTATCCGCAAACATCTAGAAAATAGAACTATTTTTTTTATCAACCACCGAACCAACAAATGATCTTCGTTCGCAAGTGACGCTGGGAAAACTTCGAAAGAAAGTAACCGGGACCTCCCCTGTCCCCACACGCCGCGAAAGTCCTTTTAATTAATTAATTAAGAGTTTATTTTCGCGTCGAGAGTTTATCATTGCGATCTAATTAACAAAACCTTAACATTAGCCGCGGAGCGCGCGTTTGAAATTTATTTATTTTAAAATATATAAATGTTGATCCCTAGGAGATTACTCGCTTGTACATTGAATTAATTATAAGATAAAGGACTTTTTGTGTTCTTTAGACCGACGCGACGTAAAACGCGGAATAACGGGGAGATATCAATTAATAGTTTACTTTTTTGTTGTTAAATAAGTTTGTTACTCGTTGTAAAGATAATTAACGGCTGAACAGAAATAAGCGTCGTTGCTGCTCACCGATATTTGCATCACAAATGCAGGAATAGTTTTTGTCCCTTGAAGAAGAAACTCCCTCTGAAGAAACTATTTGCATTTGCACGAGACGCTGCGCACTAATTTATTAATTAGCCGTTTGTATAATGTTTATTAAATGTATATTATAATTTAATTATGTTTTGCCCGGGCTGTACCGTTACAGAGAGAGAGAGAGAGAGAGAGAAGTGCGGATGCACTGATGATGATCCACTGAGGATCCGATGAGGAAGCACTTTGTCAAAAGCCTCCATTAACATGTTTAATCTTTAATTAGTTTACAGTTAGAAGAGATTGCCCTTGCGGTATCTCTAGTTGCGTCATCACGTTGAGCTTCAAAATAGCGGGACGCTATGTTCGTGCTGTTAAACCAAACTAGCGAATAATTACCGAGATTAATTAGCGAAATGCAGGACGGGATTGACCAGGACTCTCTCTCGTGGCAGGATTACGATCGCGTCGCGATTTATCCGCTTCGATGAGCATCGTGTCCCCAACCCTTCGCATATCCTGTGTACCGACGTGCGAAATACAGTCGTGACAATTGGCTAGTCGTAAAAAACTCGGCGCGGGCTTTCGAGTCGAGGATTATGAACAATACCACGGCGGAGGAAGGAGCATCCTGCTGAACAAAGGAAGCCAGATCGCTCGATTCTTCCGAACGGAGCTCGGTGATCTCGTCGCTTCGTTCGCAATTATTTTTTTTTATCTCCTTCTCTTTCTCTCTCTCTCTCTCTCTCTCTCTCTCTCTCTCACACTGCGCTTTCCCCATCCCCCGTTGTATAAATGGACGTCGCGATTAAACGAGCGGACGGGAATTGTTCGGACTCATCACGACCGAACAAAAGCCGCGCGTCTCGTATTTTTATTTTCGCCCGATGCTCGGCACGTTGTTATCAGGTGGCAGCAGCTACGGGAAAACGGTTGCTTCAGTTCGGCGACGCCATAGAAATGAGGTTGAAGGGTAATGAGGAAGAACATGCGCGCGCGCTGAACCTATACGGTAGCATCGTGGAATTTCGTTAACCTCCTTTTGACCTCCTTTTTTTCGTAGCGTATACATAGGTAATCTCATTTGAATCATTTTTTCGAAATAAGAAAGTGCATACACACACACACACACACACACACACAAACCAGAAAAGAAACAAGCGTGCCGCGGCTATCCGTGGTGCTATATATGTGTACAAAATGGAATTTGTTCATTAGGCAGAACGTAGAAGGGAGATTGCACGGCGTATGCATAAGTTAAACTCGTTTCTGCGAACTCTTGATTTGACGCAGACCTTCCTCCGGACGCTTAATTCGTGAGAATCTTTTAATTTTCAATGTTAAATAACTGTGCAATCGGGGGGGTTTAACGCTTAAATTCACTCCGTCATGAATCGTATCTCCTGTGTTTTTCAGCACACTCTGCATAAACCCCTTTTCATCTAGCGTCGACTTTTAGCGTTCGTGACGCGTTCGCGAGATTCGCGATTTCGGAGCGCAAAATTAGGTCGGAGATAAAAATATAACTCGATTCAGTTGATCCTTTCATCTACTCCCGCGCGACACCCCCTTACTCTTTCGCTTCTTCTTTCTCTCTCTCTCTCTCTCTTTTGCGCGCGCAAAGTCACCCGAGAGAGAGTCGTCTATTTATTACGGCTTAATCCTTCAGCGACGAGCTGTATTAATCATTAAAACCGACAGCCGCGCAGATACGAGACTTTTAGACGATGAATGGCGTCGAGCTGGTCTTAAATCTCAAATCGCTCGTAAGTATCGCCATCGTCAGAAACTTGCAGACTGCTCTGCGAGGCTTTTAACCGCCAGATCCACCTTCTCTCCGACTGAATACTGGATCCCTCGCCTCATCTCCCGCCCTCCCCCCTCCTTCCGCTTCTTGCCGTTCCGCTTTTCGTTGCTTCTCAATCCAACCCCTTTTTCTTCGCGCGATCGCGCGAGGGGAGCGGGAGAGGAGTTTGGACTCGGGTGCTAAAGTGCACGTGGCCTCGATATCCCGCTGCTTTCTCCGCCGAGTCTCTCTATGTTTCTGGCCGACGGAAACCAGGAAGGGACTAAATTACGAGGAAACCACGAGAGAAATCTGGGTCTCCATCCTCTCGCTAGAAGAAGTCGTGGGCGCGAACGAGCATTAGCTTCGTTGCGCGGTCGGTCTTTCACGCGAAACTCGTACCCCCCGCGCCTGCCGCTATTGAGAGGTTTGTCGACTTCGAGCGCGCACAGAGGAATGTGTTTTTGCGGGCCTACACTTTGTTATTCCTCGTGAGATGAAATCTGCAAACTTTACATATACCGGGAAAGGATAAAAGAAAAAAAACAAGGAAAAGTTGCCAAATATATATCGGTCACTTAAATCGTACCTCTTGAATTTCTTCGCAATTATTGAGAGGTACGAATTAGGCTACTTTTTTCTAATTGTTTCGGCTACGATACGAGTAGAAAAGACAAACAGCAAATTAAAAATGTAAAAAACAATTTTAACTTTATATTTTCCGAGATTTCCAATTTTTAACTTAAACACGGTCGAACGTAAAACTTTAAAACGATTGGACAAGAAACTTTTCCACGGTCGCTCTCTCGACGGTAGTTGTACTTGAAATAAACAGGTATTAAAGTAGACACACAGAGCAAAGTACAATGATTGGTTATCTGCAGCGCGCAGTATGTAAGCGATATTTAGTTCGATGCACTGTGAAGACTTTGGGACTCGGGGAGTCACAAGCGTTAGAGTTTATAAGCCCTCTTTCTCCGCTCCCCTTCCCTTAGTTAGCACAAAACTTACGAAAGTTCGCGCAGCAACTCGCTTAAATGGCGTCCTCGTAGCCGGGGCTAATTCTTTCGGTATCGGCTTATGGGTATTCCTTCTGTTCTTTGCCTCGTGACAGGGATCGCTTATTTCCGCTTGTTACTCTTTCACCAAGTTTGCGATACGCCTCGCACAAAGGATTAATGTCTCCGGTGCGGTGATCCTTTCGCCGGATATCCCGTTATTGTTGTATTTTACCTTCGGTTGCTTCGTGAAACGAGCGAGCAAAGGAATTTTGCTTTTGACGCGACGTGTCAGTGTTTCGTAAATATTGTTGTTGCTGACATAAAATTTTATTATAGAGCAAGAGTTTATAGCGGTGTAGTCGCTAAGGCGGTGTACGCCAAGACGTATCTAAATAGCGTTCTCTCTGGTGATGCCAATAATAATAATAATAGTAATAATATGCGTGTTTGTACATATGAATGTTTGTTTGAATTGTTTTGCAGGTAACGTTTATTGCGACAATACACTTAAACGAAACAAACCACTCGGTGAGATCCTAATTTTCTCCTCATTGTTCTCTCTTCATTGTTTCAGATCGGTGGGCCAGCGAGGAGATAAGGACCCGGCCATCCTCAAATGTAAGGATCTCCTTGTTTCAAGTCCCCTTTCAACTCGAAATTCAAATTTCGAGCTAGTTTCTTGCGAGAGACCTAGATATCTCGGTAAACTAGCAAGACTTTGCCATGTTGGAACTCGAAATTGCTATTGTTCTTCGGTCTCCTCCAACTCCCGGCGCGCCGATTATTATAATTAATTATCAGTACGACGAACATTTGCGTCGCTTCGACAATTCGCGTAAGCGCGCGTGCATTCAACGCGCGGTGCGAGAAATCGCATGAACGCACAAATCGCTATAATGCGATTCGCTCACTCGCGAAAAGCTGCGAGGAGAAGCGGCAAAAAGCTCGTGAGTTAAGCCTGCGAGACGTTTCGCACGCTTTGTGACATTGCTTGACACACAGACGAATGTACCACTTGCGACTACGGTCATGGAAGTGCGACAGAATTTATTTCAATGTACGTCTCAAATTTTGAAATTAGAAAAGAAATTTTATATTTCAAGAGAGAAAGAGAGAGAGAGAAATGATAATGAAAGAATGATAAATAAAACATTGTTTTATTTATAATTCTTTTTGTCGAATAGAAAAGGCATTTTCTATTCGGAAAACCGAGAATTCCAGATTCGACTCCTGGAGATGCTTTTGTCGCATTATAATTTCTAAATTAATCGGAAATGGAAAATGGGTATTCTCATATACGAGATGCAAATTTAGCATCCTAAATGGATTTAAGAATTCAAAATTTCAATTCGAAAATAATGTGTAAGAATTTACACTCCTAAAATATAAATATACATTTAGATATATTTATTTCGCAAAAACATTTAGCGTATCGGCTCTTATTATCCGTGAAATTTCATTGTTAGTTTTAACTATACAAGCCTTCAATTTCATTAATTTGTCAAAAAATTGTTACTCGCAATATAAGTTAATTTATTTGTGTTATAAAATATTATCGACTATATAGTTTGGAATTTTTGCGAACATATAAGGTCGAGACTTGTTAGAGATGACGTGCTGCTGAACACGAAACATTCCGTGTCAACGATTGTTCATTCGACCATAAAATTGGATAAGAAAGATTAGAGTTACCAGAGCGCATGGCTCTTAATAGAGTCTTTTTGTTGGAACCGTCTGATGCGGTGGTTGCCGCCTCTCTTTTTGTCTATTAAGAACATTGCCGGGCAAAATGCAACGACCTCTACGTACGTTTCGACCATGTCGGTGATAAGCATCATTGCCGCGATAATTAACGAAGTTTAATCAGAACTAAAATGAATTGTACTTGAGGCCATCCATTTTCTGAAATTGACGAACAAATTTTAATGATTCACGGAATCAAAGTCGATTCATGCCCCTCATACCCGTTTAACCTACATATTGGCAGTGCAATTTCGTTCCACTTTACGGTAGTTTTATATGTATCAAATTTAGATCCGCGTTTAATTCGAATGTAATTTTATTGTTATTTTACACGAATTCCTGAAATTGACAGATATAAAATTATTCATAACCGATAAAACGTCGCGTTAATTTCGATAATTCTATGTATCAAAATTTTTCGATTTTACGTAAACGTGTTTAATTCATTTCACAAATAACCCTTCGCTGCTGTAGTGAAAATATGTGTGAGTGTGTATTTGTGTGTGTGTGTGCGCGCGCGCAAAAGCGAGGAAAATCAATGAGAGGATATCATTTCCGAAAAGCCGACCAATTTAATTATGTATAAAACGATCCATTAATAGTATATGCGCGCGGAATACGATAAATATATAAAAGTCATGATTTTCATTAAATCAACGCTTTTAGAACAAGGGGAAGCTTTCGGTCCCACCTAAGCACAGACAACCACGCGCACATAATCCCTGAGTTACAAATTCTATTAAACGGGAGAGAAGCGTGGGAGCAGAGGAAACTGAGGGATTAAAATTACCGCGTGTCTTATTAAAAGGAGAGATTGCATTCTCGCGTGCGCTCTTTCTTTGACCGAATAACGCGGCGTTCTTCGTTCGAAGAAAAATATTTTCAGGCTCGCGCGATATCGCGAGCTGTAGTCCCTAATTGAGATTGCAATCTCACTCGAAGAATATTTTTTAGAATGAATTCTCATAGGGCATATAGTTTGTTTCACTCGACTGCTTCTGCAAAAGCAATTTAACGCAATATTTAACGTCTTTCCGTTTCTCGGATATTCAACGGATACAGAGATTTTTAATTGGTTTTTTTTTTTTTTTTTTTATTAAATTGCTCTCATTTAATTATAAGGCGCAATAAAACCGCATCATTGTACACTTGATAAGTACCATTCGCATATCGGGTTTAGCATTTCAGTTTCAGCTTTAATTTGCGCGTTCTCCTTTTTGTCACACTCTCGGTGGAAAAGCGACCCTTAATTACGGCTGACCGAGCGGCGATTAAACTTCGCTAATTGTCGTACCGATGACGCCCGGACTCTCTGATAAGCGCGCGCTCGCGTCCTCCCATTCTGTGAACCTGCGTCGTTGGCCGAGAAATGCGATTCCATCTCGTCCCTTGGTTTACCAGTTAATGGATAAGTTTTTCATTTCTTTGATCGCTATGATATATCTTTTTTTTTTTTTTTTGTATATTATAGGCTTAAAAATGCGATTTAAAGTTTTCCCGAGGAAACATCAAAGTCTTCGCGGAAGCGACTTACATCTCGAGAGTTTATTGCGTTCCTCATGAAATTCTATGTATGCGATTCGTTTTCTGCAGAGAAGTGTGACGATATAAGGAAGAAAGAGATGAACCGAAAGGGAATAGGAATCGCGCGAGAAGGAGGGGTGGGTTGGACGTCATGAACGAGAGATAGCGCGTTATCAGAATTGCCTTCGGGAACTCCACTAATTTTAACTAACAGTGGAAATATCGCGAAACTTTTGAGCGCCAAGCCCTCTCTCGCCAAACAATTTATCTCCCTATCTCTACGGGAGATAGATCGAGAGAATGAGGACTAGAGACCGGGAGGGAATGAGAAAGTCAGAGGGAGAGAACAAAAGAGAGAAAGAAAGAGAGAGAAGCAGATTTCGGGCTTGCGCCTCTCACTTATCCACTCGCTTTGCGGTGTTGGAAAAGAGAAAGAGAGAGAGAGAGAGGCTTTTAGTACACCTTTAAAGTACGGTATAACCCTAGAAATTATAGCACGCCATTGGCGGCGCAGTATGCTCGGCGGTGGCAACTTAATAAGCCGATAAGATACGATCTGCGCGTGAGAGGAGAGAGAAAGAGAGAGAGAGAGAGAGAGCCGACCGGAAGCGCAAGCTCTCTTGCGCTAATTATTTGCGCGCGATTATGACTCGGCTGGCGAAGTGATCGCGCGTGTTGATACCTCGCCGTCGCCCGTTATAAATAACTTCTAGACGCGACGCGCTTATTTTATCAGAGAGTCTTCTGCTCGTGATATATTAATCTCGTTTTGGTGTTATTTGTGAAATTACAACTCTTTACAAATTACAAAACTTCTTGTACAATTGTATTACAATTTTCTCTCTCTCTCTTTCTCTCTAAATAATTTATACTTGCAAATTAGTTGAGGATTAATTTATGATTTCACAGCAATGTTCCTTTCTTCGCTTTCGTGCAACAATTGTAATTTCGTACAACTCGGTACAACTTTTTCTTGCTATACATAATATATTTCAAGCTATAATTTGCGCTCAATTAATTATTTGGCGGTAATGATAAAAAAAAAAAAAAAAAAAAGAAAAAACTACAGTTTCATTCTTGGCGCTCGACTCGCTCGCAGAAATGTACTCGTTGTTATCCGCCATAATGTGCTGCCTATAATGACCGCCGTGCGTGAGAGTTAAACTTTGAACAGCGTAATTAACAGCTTGAATTTCCCGCGAGAGACGATAAAGGCTCGTCCTACGGACTTTTTACACCGTATATGCAAATCTCGATGTTACAAGCGAGAGCTTGTGTGTAACAACGCCGGGGTTAACGTTTACCACTTCACCTCCGTCGTCCTCCGCTCTCTCTCAAGTGCATATCGTTGATATAAACGGCCGCTAGATACGACTCTGACGGGGTCCGCTCGGTTACATTAACTACGCGCTATAAGAAAGCTCCGCTATTGAGTTTTGCGGCAGTTTATCGCGGCTGTATAACTGGCGCGGCTTTATGCGCCGCGCTGATAAGCCTGCGAGATGACGGCGTTTTCGTCATCTCGCTCTCTCCCTCGTGTTATCATCGCGGTAAACGACTGGACGCGAACAGACGGAATTGTCTCTTTGTTGTTAAAAGTCTCGATAAAAAAAGCTCGCGAGAGGTGCGGATGAATAGAGAGAGAAGTTGCGGGTATTAATAAAGGATGAAGATCGTGTTGCAGATAGAGACGGACAATTTAAAAACACAATTTTGAACATAAATTTTGCACGTAAATTTTTTCGAGATGCGCGAACTATGTAAACTTCCAAATTTCACCGAGTTTTTTTTTATATAAAAGACACGTTAAACACTGGGTAACAAAAATGACGTAAAAATTTCATATATTTGTATATCACGTGCGCGCAAAACGCAATATATCAAAACGAAACATCATCAAAGATTAAAACGTATTTTTTTTTTAGACGCATCTGGTTTTCCGTCCGTTTAACACCGGTTTCTTCGTTTTTTTTTTTTTTTTTTTTACGTCGATGGTTAAAGTTGTTATAGCGCAGTAACTTGAATTCGTGATTTAATTGAAACTTCACGCGGAATTCCGCATGCCTGCGTACCTAAGTGCGAGCGATGCTCTCTCTCTCTCTCTCATCGCGGCGAACTTTTTTAATCCGAATAAAATGTTTACAGACCGATTTGCGAGCTATTTTCTCTTTCTTTTTCGAAAAAAAAAGAAATCAGAATCGAGAATCGCAGAAAGAGAGAGATAGAGAGAGGAAATACATAAACGCTATTTTTTACCTTTGAATAACGATATAAACACAACGCACTGATCGGCGCAATGTTGAAATTTTTTTCTCACTCGAATGAGATACAAATTGCGTTCGCGTATATGGTCGGTCTAAAACGAAGAGAAAATCATCAGATGTGTGTTGGCTTCCTCTGCAGTTTTAGCGAAAACTCGGATCTATATTAAATCCTACTAGCGGCCCGTGTTGATTTTAGTATGTCACGGTCGACGGCCGTTCAGTTTGCACTAGGAATCGCCCGAACTGAAAAAGCCAATCCGCTTGATTGCGGCACCGAAAATGTCCGCTCCGCGGTGGCACGTCTCATAAAACTCGATCGAGAGACAACGAGTGAGTCGTGCCAAAAGTTTTATCAGATCGTCGCACGTTAAAACGTCGCCCGATTTCACATCGTTGTCTTCGATTGATCTTGGGATTATGATCGAATTATGCAAAAGAAAACATCAGAATTGTGTATCAAATACTATGAAAATGCGTATCGGATTTTGTATATAATCAAATAATATCGTGCATTTAAACACAATACACGGTAATTAATATTAATGAAATCCCGTTTTCACGAGTTGAAAGTTCTATACATCGTGTTTATTCGCTGAAATGATATAATCTTTCTTCTCAATTATGTCGCTCTCTCACGAACCTTTTTAAAAACGTCACTTCTTTGGGATCTCATCGTTCGTTAATGAACGAATGCTCCACTCGATATCTTTTCGCCGATTTTTTCCTTAATGCTTTCTAAAGATTCCCGACAACGCGACGCTCGAGCGTGCACAAATGAGCGCGCGGACAACACTCCGCGATACATCTTCCATTGCGAATCTTTTCTGCGCTCCCGCCAATTGATCGCAATCAATTCCTTTCGAGATTCCGCCCGAGTTATTAATCGTCATTAGCGACGACCTTTTTTAGTCGCGTTCGCCTCCGCCGTGTCGAAGGAAAGGAAACTGGTTACGCGGATGCCCCCCTTCTCTTTCATTCTCCGCATCCGGAAGTGCTTGCGTCTGATGCGCTCCTCCCAGCCGGATGTAGCTATCGATTTGCCTCTGACCGGAGAAAAATGGAAGCCGCAGCGTCTCTCTCTCTCCGGAGATTGACTCCAGATTACAGACGTGAGCGCGCGTTCTTTCTTTCTTTCTGTTCCGTCTCTTTCTCTTCCGCATATCCCTCGCTCGACTTTTATTCCGAGCCAGAGTGAACTGTAATTGGTCCGTCTGAATTTTAAACGTGACACACTTCCGACGGTTACCGATCGTTCGGTTCGCCTTTCGCGTGATAATTGAAGCGGATCGGGTCAAATGTCACTCACATTGTTCGACGCCGAGGGAAAAAAACAAAAAACAAAAAAAAAAAATGTGGACCCAGACGTCCACGTTGTGTATACGCGCCGTTACACGACTGTAGTTAATCCTGGACGATCGCGTACTGAACTGACAGCCACTTGCGGCGAACAAGCCGCGCGCTAGTTGCCCCCGACACAGGTCTCGCGTGAGGCATTACGACCACCGGAAGTTTCCGTGGGCGAGAGCAGCAAGGCAAGTGAAGGTAGTTAGAAATTCTTTAATAACAAGCGCAGAGGAGGACGTTCCCCCGGGGGAGGGAAACTTAATTAAGTGCTAGTGGCAAGCCCGGAACTTTTTTGCGGCTGTGTAATAAAAGATTATGCTAACATAAGGTATACAGGACTAACGAACGGCGAGTTTCGCCGTTGACTCTCTCTCTCTCTCTCTCTCTCTCTCTCTCTCTCTCTCTCTCTCTCTCTCTCTTTCTCTCTCTCTCGAGCGCACCGTCGCTTAGAGAGAGAGAGGCGAATTAAATTACGTTGGCCGGGCGTATATTTTTCCTCGGGACGCGGATTGAAACGCCCGTCTATATTTCGCGCGCGGCCGAGGCTCCGGCTGAGTAGTATCACAGAGTTGCTCTTTTTCGAGGTGTAATTTAGGCAGCGCGGACGGATTTACATTCACGATGCCGCGAACGCGATTCTTTTACGAAGCTCCCTCATTTGATTATCTACCGTGGCGTCTATTCTGTAAACAGTTTTACTCGCGTCGTTTCAGCGAAAAGTTAATGTATGTTGTGTAGCCGAAAGAACCGCAAAAAAGAGCGGTAAAGAGAGCAGTAAAACGGATATATACAAGATAATCCGAAAAAAAAATATACATGTATCTTGCGGTCGGTAAAGTTCTCAAGCTAATTTTCAAGCGAAAAATACCACCGCGGAGATCTCTGATCCTCTGATGGTGTTATAGATAGAGTTGACAGTAATAACAAACTGTTTGCATCGGATTGGCCTAACGTAAACCTCAGGGTCGAATTATAGTTACATATATGTAAGAAGATCCGGACACATCGTTGTGATAGCGTCGGAGATTATTATTATTCTATCGAGTATCGCATTATTATGCGGCAAGTCTCTCTCTCTCTCTCTCTCTCTCTCTCTCTCTCTCTCTCTCTCTCTCGTAGCATAATGTTAGGTTATCCACAGAGCACTACCAACGCGGCGCGTCAAAATCGCGATTTCACCATGCAGCTCCCGAAATTATGCGCGCTATCATTTCTGCCGGTGAATTAATGTAAACAGCCGCGATATAATGCCTGAACGGTGGCCGAATGGCATCAATTATGTCGGCGCGCGTGTAAATAAGTACCCACGCGCGCTATGAAAATTATTATAATATATCCGCGCGACAAGCGCGTTTAATTGCGCGGCGCGTTTGTCGCGTTCGTCAACTATTATTAATCGCGGATCCCGACTAACGTTAATCATCCGCGCTGGATATTGTTCGACCAATAGGAAATGTTTTCTGTTGCGCCAGTTGACCCAATTCCATTATAGGATAATTTCGGGAGAAATAGACCACCGAATGGCGCTTGGACCGGCATTATAATTTGTAAACTGGTCGTTGGCAGTATTAGCTAATTATGCGACGTTTTGTATTACAGACGTGCATTGTTCCAATTGCGTCTTGTTCTTCGCAATGTTGCGCGTTTTCGAAGTTTTTGAAAATTCGAATTCTCGCCAAGTCTTGCGTCGCGCGATTACGCGATAAAATCGCGTCGGCGACGCGACGATTTCTTTATCACGCTCGTTCGCGCCGCAATTGCGCGGCGTTCGTTGCATCGCGCACACCCATCGGGATTAATAATGCAAGCAGCCCTCGGGACAGGTGGGGAAGAAGGAGGAAGAGAGAACAAAGTAAAGAGACAAGGCGAGTTTTCCCCGTTTCGAGGAGAGAAACACCGAGCGCGCGCGCCTCTACCGTTTTAACATGCATCCCGCGGCGCAAGTGCGACCGCGCGCGAGCGCTAAACTGCGTACGTGCGAGTCGGTTTTCCGCGCGCGCGTTGCGAAGGGCCGGCACGAAAGTTTTCCCACCCTCGAATCGCGGGGCAACTTTGCGCGCGGGTGGCCGACGCGGCGCATTAACGACTTGATTATCCGCGAACTGTCGTCGTTGCGCGTTGCGTGCACCGTTCCCATCCGAGAGAGCCCCGCATTCGCGAAACAGCGCGCGGGTCACGACTCTTTTGAATAAACCATGAGGTCACGACTACACATAAAGAGAGAGAGAAAGAAAGAGAGAGGCGCGCGCTAACTATTATACTCTATAACAACGAGAACGTACTATAACTCCGTTCTCAGTGGTAGTTAAGGAAGATCGATATATTTCAGTGACGTTACTTCGAGTATTGTAACCACGAAATACTCGATCATCTTCGATTTTTATAGAATGTACTCGGACGTGTGTTCGGACGATGTTGGTACTCCTGATCGATAGTCCTTCAATCAAACGATTAGATCGCTTCTCGTCACGACGAGCGCGTTCGAGCATATTTCAGAATGATGGATCTCGTGAAAATGGTAGTCGAGAAGGGAGGTGACTCTCTACCCGGCCCTTTTTCGCTACGGCGACGAAAGAGATTGATTCGATTACGTACAATTCGATCCGAGAACGGGAGTGATAAAGTTGCGCGACTGTTCGAGTGGGCGCTTCGATTGGCAACTTGGCTGACAATAGCATAACCACTCGTTTTCACTCCGGGAAAAGAATTGCTCGCGATCGTTGAACTTGCAAACGTACTAGATGGATCTATAAAGTTATATCGAATATAATCAAAATTCTGA
>QVOA01006836.1:0-12626 GCA_014825685.1 Pseudomyrmex cubaensis | reverse complement strand
TGGAATAACTAGATATAAAGTATAATGTGTAACAATAAATATGAGATTCTCTTTAAGCAATTTATAAGATATGTGTAATAGATAATATAACTGCAACTGGTTCAAACTGCCCAATTACATTACCACTTTTTAAATTTTTACTTCGAACCTGACGACATGTCTCAAATCACTTTATAAATTATCTCTTTTAACCCGCTAAAAGTTAAAAAAGTTATTGCGAAAAAGACATCTTGACTCGAAGTTGAATTCGGAATTTCTGAATTCCATGCAGATATTTTAATTTTGTAAAGGAGTAAAATGGGTAAATTATGTATGTATATTATGAGTAATTTATGTATGAAAGATGCAAATTAAGTATCTTAAATGAATTTTTAAATTGAAATTAATTCAAATGTTCAAATATATTATTTACACGTTTAAAAATATATTTGCACGTACATCACATTAGCTCGTATTGATCTTAAACCATCTTCTAGTTATAAAAATATTGTTCGGACTTTTTATCTAAATTGCAAATATTTATATATTAACTCGGTATTATCTATTTTCCATTCTATTTTCGCCTGCTGAGCTTTTGCATTGAGATCATTCCACGAATTCCTCGAAAACCTCAAGCGAAATATAGATCACGAAGTCTAGGATCCACCGTCAACATCAGATTAATCTGACTCTCCGTAATCGAGGAAGAGAAAGAGAAAGAGAGAGAGAAAGAGAGAGAGAGAGAGAAGAGGGGGAGGAAGGCAGCTTTCAAAGCTTTCTTGGTATACGTCTGCCGGTCTCAGTCCTTGTTTCGCGGCAATCGCCTCGGCGGGAGCAAACAGCGGCATCAGAATGCAAAGTTAGGACAATGCCGTTAATTTTTGGTCGGCCCCTATTGTTCGCCAGACATATTCATCTGTCAACCGGCAAACCGACTTCTGACACATTCTGCAGTCGACGCATTCGCACGATCGAATGCGAAAAGACGCTCCGGCTCTGGTCAATCTCCAATCGTATCCGTGCGATATTCTCGCACGTATTGCAGCTCCAAAAATTCCATCAAATGAACATAAAAAATCACGTCAATCTCAACAACAAATCGAGAAACTTGTGGATTTCCGCAAGTGATCGCGGTCAATAGTTTTGCCGGCCTCTTCGAGCCGTCTGAATGCGTGTTAACTATGGTGACGTCACTACAATGGCGGACACTAATCTGCACGTCAGGAACAGAGGTGCCCCTGCATTCACTCTCTCCGCCAACCCTTCCGCGGCGCCGCTTTCGTCCCTGATCTGTCGGTTCTCCGGACAAAATATGTCAAACACTTGCGCCTCCCACGAATTCCGTTGCGACCATTTCCGTGTCGTAAATAGCGGAAATCTATTCTTATTGTAATCTCTGGATCACAGATGTGTTTCAATAATAACCAGAGTAGTGAAAGATTGCCATCGTTGACACAATCAAAATAAAATATAATTAAACAATATCAATAGTATGATAATAACATTTTAAATGTTATTACTATTATAATATTATAATATTATATAATATTTTTTGATTAATATTATATAATTTATTAATATTATATAGTATTATAATAATTATAATTTATTAATATTATATCATTAAACATGACAATAAATGTGTCAACGGAAGAAGTTTAAAACGTTCAAGTTTGAATAATTTTGCTTGATAAAATAATTTTTTGTCGAAACAAATAGCTCCTAATTCTCCAATACGTTGTTGCTTGTACGCTCGCCATTCTCGTTTCTCGCACCCGAAGTACCTGAACTCTAGAAGCACCGTGCAATACAGGGTTGCCTGCAAATAGGAGGTACAGTCTGGTGTAAAACTACTAGATGCAGTAATGCTTGGAGAAGGGTTGCTATACACCCTGCAACGAAAGAGATCTCAAGTATCATTATAGAGGGTCGCAATTCTGATCATGCTAGCTGGTTAATATAAGCGCTCGTGTATGTTACTTAATAATATTGACCCAAGACGAATAATAATTTTTATACATGCTACGTAATTTTATTATGCAATAAAATGCAACAAATAAAATCTTTGTGTTACTCGAATGCACAATTAAAATATAATATAAATAATAATTTAAATTATTACTTTAAATTATTAATATATATTAAAATATTACAGGAAAAAATATTAAAATATAAATTAAAAAATGTGTTTTTATCATAATAATTTAATATTGAATAAAATGCTGCTGCATTGAACGGCAATGTTTGTTGCGACAGAAATCCAAGTAGAAAAAAATGGATATATATATATACATATACACGTATATATGTAGTAGCTAAACAAATGAGTAATTAGCCAGTTACGAAATGGATAATTTCATTAAACATAATGGCTCTTTATCGCGCTTTGCCGCGACGAGCGTTGTTGCTTTGCTGTTTCCGCGTTGTTATCTCGCTGAATTTACAATTTTAATTTAGCGGGTTGCTCGGTGCCCGACGAAAAACTCACGGTAACGGAGGTTAAGTGCCTAGGGAGACCATGAAGCTCGAAGTTTGTTAGATCGCAGAATTAGTCGGCTGTTAAGCCAGATAAGCAGTCAACATGGACGAAAACAATTGCGCGGGATTAACCGGGATACTCCGACGGCGACGGCGTCTCGTCCTCGGTCAAAAGATTAAGTAATGATCATTCGTCTTCCGGTTAAAGCGGCCGCGTGCGCTTCGTGTATCGCCACCCACCCGAGGAAAAAGAAGCGGAAGAGAGAGAGAGAGAGAGGGAGAGAGAGAGAGAGAGAGAGAGAGAAAGAGGAAGAGAGAAAAGATATTTTATCTCGCGAAACCTCCTCGGCGAGATCTCGCGGAGTTACTCGAGCAAATTTGTCGAATTATCTTATCATTGAACATCTCGTCGTGGCCCGGTACCACGATGTCGAATTAATTTCAATCTCATTACTACCGATACTCCATTCGCGAGCGCTCCTCTCGGTTTCTCGATAAAGAACCAAACGGAAAAGTATTGTCGCGCTTGGATTTTCGATTTCGCAGCTCCTCTTGAACTGAACGGGATTAAATTCCTAGATAAAAATTACACTTAAATATTTCGCGCACATCACTCGCGAATCAAAATGCGATCATTTTGCTACTCTTTCTCTTGACAGTAGTATTTTGTTATTTAAAATTTGTTATATCACATCGCACATCATGTCGCGCATCAACTGTTGCAATTGTTTTTTTTTTTTTTTTTTACTTTAATATTTCTCAAGCATAATATTAGATAGTGTATCTTCCGTTCAACAAAAACACGCACCGGAGTTTTCCACGCGACACTCTATTTACATAGTTTATGTACGTCGTATATGCAGTTTGCAGCTACTCGAGTGAGTATTCTCAAACGATGCAACGCAAGGTGTGCTACGTTGTTTTCCTTGTTTTACTGCACAGCTGTGTAATTCAATTCCCGCGAGCGTGTATCGCATTAAGGTACAGATCAGCGATATTTCCTGACACAAGAGAACCCACCCCCGAAGGGTCAGCATTCGTCTGTGAGAAGGGTGGATTTGACCAATCGGACGCGTGGGTTGGCCACCCTACTACACTGACCAATCGAGACGTGTCTATTCACACGTGTCTATTTCCTGGTACAAACGTGTCCTAACGAAGCTACACCAAAGTAAAGATGGAAATGTTAGATTTCGTAAAAATATTTTTTTTTAACAAATTTTATTGTGTTTCCCACTCTATTTCTCACAAATACTATATACTTATATGTAACATTTGATTTTTTGAAGATTGAATACATGATAGGTTTTCCTAAGTGTGTACATTATAATGAAATTTAATATTCTATGTTTGATATAAAATCTTTGAGTTTACATTAAAATTATATTTGTAAAAACATTTTGGGCTTAATAATATTCTTATCAAATTAGCGTAATTGAAAAAATATCGGCTACACTGTACATGCTAAAAGTGTATACTCTTAGCTATACCAGTAAAAAATTCATCTCAAACATCTTCAACGTATGTTCTGATATAGACAGATCAATATTAGTAATTAAGTCTCATCATGTTGTGCTGATTGACAGCAACCTCAAATTAATCCTCACTTACTATAATCAAGACTGAGTAACTACTGCGGTAAAGGCAGTATATAATCACAGTATGAGTGGAAGGGAGGAAGAGAGAATAACAGTGCATCTAATTAATTTAAATATAAGTACGGTACAAACACTTTTTTTTTAGACAACTGAAATCTCAGAGCTGCTATAAAAGAAAAACAAACGCTGCTAAATGTCACGAGGTATTCGGAAATTAAATGGTTGTATTTTAAAAACATGTGCAATTAAGAGTATATGTGTGATTAATTGTGTGAACCTTCTCGTATATTTTGCGCCTGCCTCCGTATCAATATTATCGTTACAAGCGCGAGTGCCGCGCGGCTTTTGCAAAATTCAGACCCGACGGTAGGAAGGTAGGTACCAGGTCGGCGAGATAATAATGATGAAGTTCGGTGTCCGTGTAGCCGAGTGGCTGGCGAGACCGGGGAGGGTTGAAGCCGGCGGAAGGAGAAAGGCAACTCCGTCCGGAGGGGGTAGGGGGGGTTATACATTTGAGTACATAAATGTATGTAACTCCGAGTTTGTGTTGGAGTGGGCGTCGGCCATCTTGTCCGGTGGGTATTGACCGAGGCGACCGCCAGGCGAGAGAGACATGCTATGGCGGGCAAACTACCCTCCAGCTACTACCTCCCGGCATTAATTGCTCTTATTAGTTAAATCCGCGCGCGTCGTCATCATCGTCGTTGTCGCTGTCGTTGCGGCCACAAAGAGATGGAGAAAAAAAACATCAGTCTTATCTAGATTGTTCCTTGTTTGCTCGCGTGTATTAATATTTGCGCGCGCGTGACAGACCCGGAAGGCAGATGAGAACGACGTACATACATCTCTACATGCTGTTTGTACGATGCAAAATTCATTTGTAAGAAAAAGACTTGGTTATTTTTCTTTGTAAAGAAAGGCGCGTAGCTATCGAGATCAGGAAAAGTATCCTTTGTCAATCTTGCGGCCAAACAAAAACGAATTACTTAGTATTGAAGAACTAAAACAGAGAGAGCTATTAACTTATAATTGTACGTCTTTCTTTAAGCGTCGCGGAAAGTATTAAACCGAGACTATATTGGAAATTTTATTACTGCTGTTCTTGTGGAAAATTTAATGGTATTACTTGAAACTGCCAGTATTGAATTCTTAATGCCAAGTTTGCTGTGCTTGTAACTTCGTGATAAATATTATTTGCTTCGCAAAAAAAAATACGTACTGTTAAAAAAAATCTCTTCTTAAATTGTTATTAAATTATACGGATAGTTATATTGCGCGCAATCATATACGAATTCGATTACAAGATCAAGAGCGATAATCCCGTCGCCTGTTGTACAGATTTAGATTCTGCTGTTATTCCAAAAGTAGAGTTGTCCATCTCTCTTGAAGCGACTATAAATATGAGATGAGCGCTGTGGATATTAGATTCAGAATTTCCTTTACTAGGTGCAATTATTATACAAAATTAGCCGTAATTAAATTCGACGGTAACAAAACGCCTGACAAGCCTCCGCCGCGCAGCCGCGTTCTTAAATAAAAGTTTTGCCCGTCATAACTTTATCATATAAAGCTCAACGCGCTTTCTAACGTAATTTATCTCACTGTAATTTACAGATGTATTTATTATGATGCTCAATTATAGTTGCCATAACTATTGATTTTGAGATTGATCTTACCATTGCGCTTATCATTAAGAATAAAAGTAATTGAGTTTTATAATATTAAACTGTATTTTTAATTTCGGAACAAACAAAAAGCAAACTTTTATTTTAATTAACATCTATAATCAATTCTACGAGACATTTTACTAATTACAAGTTATAATAATGTTTTACAAATTAAAGAACTGTAATCAAATATTTGATAAATTTGCTTGATCGTTCACACGATGTTCTAATTACTACTGGCACACTTATACTCACACAACTCGATCAAATTATTCCTATCGAAGAAACGACTCGTCGACGATTACCGTATTTTCGATTTATCCTATATTCCAGCTAAAACTCTCGACGAAACTCTTATATTGGCGTTCTCGGAGATATGTTAAAATTCACGGTACACGTTCAATTTCCACCATGATCTATTCGTTCCCTCGGCGGGAACCAAAGACGTTCCTTTTTTTATGCCGCTGAATCGAACGACATTCCATCAACGATCTCTATCTCTTTTTTTTGAAAGAAAAGTTGTTCGCGTCGTAGAATTACAGCAAACAATATATTTAGAAACTACATGAGATCAAAAGAGAATTAGAAATATTATAAAACATCTCACAATTATGTGTTTTTTTCTGCTTGTTTTCATCAAAATAACATAAAATACCCTGGCATTTCTCAATGATTGCATTTTAAAGACTTTTGTCAATTTCTTTTTCAAGATTGCCAACTAAAGAACTTTAACATAATAAAATAATATTGCCATAAAAAATTCAATGAATCTTTAATATCGAGTAAAAGTAACCATAAATAAAAAGTAACCATAAATAAAAATGTTAACAATTGGAGAAAATCAATAAGTGCCGATCATTGAAAGGATGTTATAAATTCGATTATCTTAAAGAAACTTATGCAATACCAACTTTGTTATTTTGAATTATTACGATAAATTCAAGTAAGAAATTTTTGACCGCGTGAAAGTGAAACCTTACGTAAAGAAAACACCGCGTAACTTGTGTGAGATGTAAACACATATGCACACTCTTTTACACGTATATAGAGTGAAAACTGAATTGCATGAATCAAAGGACTGAGGGTTGACTGTGACGAAAGCTTTGAGAGTTTCATTTAAACATGCCCTTAGTAATGAACGTCGCAACGTTCATCGTCACAAGCGCGATCGTCGAAATGCAGCTTGTTCGGCGCAAACTGCAACTGAGAGAAACAACGGTCGCCTCTGTGGCTTGCGAAAATTCCGAAGGTACGTACGTCCGTTCGTTTGCCGCCCGTCTCTCGCCTCGTCCCTTCTCGCCCTGTCTCGCATCGCTTCGTCTCGCCGGGCGAGGAGAAAGCACGTATACGCAAGAGCTCTAATTCACGCCCGGCATTTCGCGCGGCGTGTATTTTAAGGCTGGTCCCGGCTCTAAAATTCCACCCTTGCCCGAGCGCCCTATTCGTTCAGCCCTCTCGTTCTCTCTTATCCCTTTCGATCTCCATCTCTCTCTACTCGGATCGCTCCTCGTCGTCGTCGCGATCTTGCCGTTTCCCTCAAACACTCGCTCTCTTTGTCTCGCCGTGGCTTCACGTTTACCTCTTCCTCTGTCCATCTTTCTCACTCACCCCCCGTGTATCTTGTCTCTCTCTCTCTTTCTCTTTCTCTGTCTCTTCCTTGCACTCGTTTCCCTCCCTCGTACGCTGGAATAACGCGAGCTAGGTAGTACGTACGTACTCGGTACTCGTGGTGGTGGGTATAGCGGCTGTGGATATAAAGGTTGTTCAGCGCCGGGACAGGGAGGACGGTCAAGGGGGTGAGGTGACGGGACAGAGGAGGACGAGAGCGAGACAAATCGAGAGTCAGAGCGAGCGTGGAAAGCGCGACGGAGAGACAGCGTGTAGCAGCGAATGCGAACGGGAGAGAGTACGAACGAAGAAGCGAGAGAGAGAGAGAAAGAGAAAGAGAAAGAGAGAGAGAGAGAGAGGGAGAGAGGGAGAGAGAGAGAACGAGAGCGCCAGGGTTCTTGGACTCTGTGTAGTTGTGCAAGGGTTCGTTCGACCCTTAAGGGGTTGTGGCTAGCGTCGGTCCCCGCTGCCCCGGCCCTCAACCACCACCGCGTCCCCTTTACCTACCGCTACCTCCACCTCCTCCATCTCTTGCACCACCGTTGCCACCCTTGTCTCCCTTCCCACCTCCTCTTCTACCGCTGCTCGTCGACCACCCAGTTAGCCACCCTCATAGCCACCCTACGGCGAGCAAAACTACCCTACCGCCGGCGGCCATTTTACTCTCCCCTTGCCCTGGACTCGCCAAATTGTAATCCGAGTCCCTGGAATTCCGGGCAGAGCAGCCGAGGTCCGGCCTCAAAGGAGGCTTCCTTCGCCCTCTCAACATACCCCAGGATAATGATTAACGGAGTACTCCTCTTTCTCGCCCTCGCGACTCCGTTTCTACACTTCGTAGAACAAACAGAGACGTAGCCGCGTCTCCAAATAATGGCAGCGAGCCGCGCGCGAAAATCCTTCATTTAACTGTGACGCCACGTCGGGGGCGAGTTTGCCGCGAGCATGTTTTTGCAAACGCATATCAAAAGCTATACAAGCGCTTTGGTGTAAGAGAATTATGCAATGCGGACTGTTATGTAAATTTGTAACTGCGTGCTGCTTTCTTTGTAATGTCAGCGGAACGGCGAGCTTGTTCATGGAACAAAGATTTTTCCGATACGCCGAGTTTCTTGATATACAAGTTGCAACCATTATTGTCTTGAAAATTCTTTTCCAGAATAAACTTTTATTATTCGAGCGTGATCATTCATCTTTCTACGTTGAATACGTTATTTTTCAGACACGTTTCGTTTCTTCTAATGATATTTCAACCTCACAGCTTAATGGAATACACTAACTCGACAGACCGTAAATTTTCCAAAGATGAATTATTTTAGTTAAAGTGCATCTCCTACGCTTTGCAAATTTAGATGTCTCGCCAATCTGATCGTGTGATTCGCCCTTAATTAACACGTATGTAGCACCCCCCCTAATTCGAATGAGCCGAGAAATGCGAGGACAATAATTTCGTATCTCCACATTTCGTCTTATCTGATTGGACGAAACGGTATCGGCGGGAAATTCATGATTATCTGTTTATGGGACGGTTAATGGAGAATCGTGCCGAGTCGCAACAGCTACGGCTTCGTGTCTGCCTGGCGTCGGCCAATAATATCGCACGTACTTACCTGACGGCGCACCTGCAGCTCAAAATTAATGTCCGAGGAAGCAGAAGGGAGGACTGGAGCAACACGGGAGCGTAGGATGGGAGGGAGACCGGAACGCGATTCCAGGGGTGGGGCATTCTCTCATGCGTTTATTTATCTCGCCATTCCGCGAGATTTGCACATTCGGTACGTACAAATTCTATTCGTGTAACTCATTATTACAATTATTCGTACATTTACTCATTTCCGAGTGTGTGACTTTGAACGTCGTGATCGATAGAGGCTTCTTCGATGCTCCAGAGAATATTCAGTGGCTGATCCTGCAACACGGGAAAAGGGAGGAAAACATTAGTCACAGCGAATTTGTTTATCTGCGAATCGCGTCTGGAATTCAGAGTTTTATGCGGTGGCGTCACAGAAAGAATACAGAAAGAAGAAAGAACAGAAGAACCGTCCTGTCGCGGACTTATAAACGGCGTGTCGCCTTCAAGCACTATTTATCTAACTCCGAGGATAGATTTTATCGCCCTTGGATATAATTTGTTGTGCAGCAACATTAGCGGTCGGCGCAACATTTGTCATTCCGTGCGCGCGCCTCTGTGTTGACAGCGTTCGCCCCGTTTCTGGGGTGAAGTTCAACGAAGAAACCGGAATGAAAACTAGATCAACCGGGTAGTCTGGAACACCCTGATCTGAGTGACCACAATCGCCCGTGTAGACAAATTCGCGGCAGTGGTGATCAAACAGCGAGAGCCTTCAAGACTTATCTATCGTTTCTACTCAAATTATAAAATAATTTTATGTATTCTACATATATATTTTTATATATGTATATAAATTATTATGTAAATAACTAAGCTCGTGAAAAGTTCAATAACAAGGTCAGAGCCAATATACAAAGATGTTCGTGTATATTTAATTTTATTAAACTACAAAAATCATTCTATGTTTTGAAATTATATGATTTATATAGTGGATCTTCTTTAGTGATAAACTAAATTAAATAAAAAAGAAAATTACCAGTATAAAAGTTAATAAAAAATGATCTAACAATCTAAAGATGTTGCAGTCATAAGTAAATAAATCTTCATCTTAGTTTAAAAGAATAATAGATAGCAATATATCGTAAATGAATACAAATTTAAGTAGAGTATCTAAGTGAAAACAAAATAAACTTAATTAAATTTAAAAAATATGTAAAACAATCGTGTCAGATTATAAAGTCAGGAAATAAAAACATACTTTGATAGAATAAAATACAAACTAAAACATATTTTACGAAAAAAAAAAAAAATAATTATATGATCAAATAAAAATTAATTTTTCTTTTCGTTTTAAAATATATTTCCTAACAATCTTCATATATGTAAAAGCGTTATATTGATCAAGTAAGTGACAGTAAGAAGTTATCTGTGAAGAATGAACATATCATTATTGTCAAGTGCTTTAACAAGATCGAAGCGTTTGAAAGATGTTTCTTCAATAACAGCGCACATGTCGCGCACCCACTCGAAATGTTTTACATCGCTCCTACTATCAACCCCTCTGACTTATGGGATTCCAGCTGATCGTTCATTTGAAGAACGCTCGTCGGCAACAGTAGACGCAATAGCTCCGTCCAATTTTCCGGATTTCTCGTGCACGAACTTCCGCTCTGAAAAACGAATGCGCGACGAAGAGGAGACTAGAAGTAAGAGGAAGAAGGAACGCACTCTCGTGGAAAGAGGAAAGGATCGGTTCTCTTCAGCTTGCTCTCGAATACACGCGTGCACACGTATCAATATCGGCCGTGCATGACAAGACGCCTGGCTGGACACGCTGATAAAAACGAAGAAAAACTTCTTTCGCATTCCAACCGCATCACTTTCGTATCTAAATTTTGACAAACAAAACATTGTGCGGAAGTGGCCTTATTTAGCATTCGGACAACTTATATCGAAAAGAGAAAAACACAACTAGCACACATATTCCGCGCGTTAAAAAGAAACACAGGAACATTCAATTGCGAAGATTGGTTTTTGAACATCTCGGCGAAAAATGCGTGAAGATAAGTTTTCGTTAATGTTTGTTTCCGTGTTTCATTCTTTTTTTTTAATTTTAACTACACATTTCCGACATCATAATTGCGACGATATCTTCTAAAAAACTCGGCGCTATACAACCCTAATATACAACGCTAATATACATATATACATACATATATATATATGTTTATGTATATATATGTATGTACATACCATTTTTCCCGGTATCGATACAAGAAGAGGGTGGAGGAGGAAAGGGAGGGACGAAGGAAAGGAATGCAGAGCTTGCGATTTTCATCTCGATTCGGTCTCCGTCGGCCTCTCGCATGGCACGTCGGTAAGAAGGAAAAACGAGCTACCTTTCTGGATACTGCTCCTCGTAAAGGAGAGTAGTAATCGAAGCGCGGAAAGATGCAGACTATGTATATGGACTTCGAATGCGTTACGAGAGCTCGCACGTTTCTTTCTACAAGAAGCCAGGTCGATGCATCGCCACAGCGACTTGATAAGAAGTTCTTTTTATCAACGATAATAAAAAGATCCCAATCATATTCTCCTCACTTTCTTTTGTGCCGTCCTCTTTGTATCATTCTCTCTTCGTATTCTCTTTGTTAGGTTTCTAGACTGTGTTAATCTTTTTAGAAAGTTTTGAAACTAATAAATAATTGATTGGTGATTGATGATATTGATGATTTGAATAACAAATGATATCAATACAAATCAGTAATATTTGATTGTTACATCAGATGCGCGTAATAAAATAAATATCAATTTTCTTATTATTGTTCAATTGCGCGTACTTCAATATGTTTAAACACAGTGTCACTGGTTATATATCGATTCTCGCATCGAACATCGCGAGCAAAGTCGCACGCCTCGGGGGTGAAAATTCCCGCGGCGCAGCGACGCAGCGCGGCGCAGCGACGCAGCGCGACGCGACGCGACGCGACGCGACGCGACGCGACGCGTCGTCGTGTCATGCTGACCTTCCTCGGCCGTGCAATTTTCCAAGGCGGAGGCGTTCACTGCGAAATTCGAAAACGAGCACGAAAATCCGGCGAATTTCCAGAACAGTGCGTCGTATCGATTCGAGTTTCCGTGGGCGTTGCTATGAGATGGACCCTTGTACAGCTCTGAGAACAAGGAAGAGAGAGAGAGAAAGAGAGAGAAAGCAAGTGAGAACGAGAAAGAGAGAAAGGTAGAGACGGAGGAGAGAGAAGACTTGAGTGTCGCCAAGTTACCCTCTACCTCCTTCGCTTCCTCACCTTCACGACGACCCATCACCCTCCGCGGGGGACGACCACCCTCGGTATCCCTCAGCGGAGAGAGGCCATTTCGTCCTCTCTTTACGTCCGTTATTACTTCTACAAATATACAAGCTATCGCATTTCGTGATCGAACTCCGAAGGTCGGAGAGAACGCAAATTCGATGGAATCGCCCGGCTAATACCGTCTCAAAGAAGCGGCATCGTCGTTCGTCTTTGAGACCCGTGATCTCTTGCGAGGATCACGGGGCACCCTCTGTGACCGCCCTTACTCCTTAAACGTCTTCCCTGGACTCTTATCCCTCTCCTTACCCTCCAGTCTTCTCTTTTCGCGCACAACCTCCTGATCTTGCATACGCCCGCTTTGTTCCTTTTCACATTTCGTAGTCTCGAGTAGGAAATAACGTGAAAGATCGCGAAG
>QVOA01006835.1:0-12642 GCA_014825685.1 Pseudomyrmex cubaensis | reverse complement strand
AGAATGACATCGCACTGAGCACTCGAGTAACACACGCAAATTTAGAAAAAAAGATAATAATAATTATAATAACAATACCATTAAAAAAATAATTACTAAAAGGATAATATTCTGAGAGAAATAGAAGTCCAAACAAAGACATGCAGAGTTTCGAAACGAAAAATGGAAAAAAGATCATTGCGTATTTACAAAACACTAACGACTTATGCATTAAGAGATAGATATAAGAAATCGAGAATATTATTTATAAAACATGATTTCACTTTTTCCTTCTGTAGATGGCTATTGCGAGAAATGTGTTTTTCGATTATGTCGTAGACCGCAGAATGGAAGGCGAAGGAAACATGTCGTTCAGACGTCGGCGTCGGTGCGATACCGCGAGTTCCCGAATCTCATTTCGAATACATTGGATCTTAATACTAATGGCATTGACACTGCTTTGTCAATTCGCAGAACTCGTTGACGGGCAGCATCATTCGGTAAGATTACACATATATCAAATGTATAAATATTAATTCTTTTGCGAGTGATATTCTTTCGAAATTTATACATATCCGCACGCACTTCTATATTGCACCTGTTCTTCCGTTTCAAACAGCATTCAAACGGGAGAAAGCATCATCGGCATTGCGTCAAAAAAAGAATCTTTAGCAGAAATCTTCCTCAAATTCTAGAAAACGATATCGAATATCTGATCGAAGAAAAGACATTTCTGAATCTTAATGATTTTGAATTTGTCAATTTGTTGAATATCGTCAATCCGAAACTAAAGGCATTTCTCGAGCCCGAGAATTTAGTAAAGATACTGCCGAAATCGTTCACTTTCCACAAACGATGGACGTTCAAGACGAAAATGTTGCATTTGCTGCGAGAACTGATAAAATTAAATACGGATGTTCACTTGGAAATAGAGAAACTTCTTCAACAAGTGGAGCTTTATCCAGATGCTCCGAATATCACGGAAGACGATCTTGCGCCGATTCTACACGTGCTTTCCGTTGTGAGAATACCACATTTGAAGCTCATCAAAAAATATCTGATACCCCGCAGGCTCGTCAGGTTGCTGCCCGGCAATTTCGATATAAAGAAAACGGTCAACGCCACGGTGGCGTTGCACGATGTCGCGATTCTGTTGAACATCACGCTCGGATCCGCGAAGAGCAGAAAGCTGAAAGTAGCTTTGGAAACGCTTATAAGCGAATTGGAGGGAAGTAACTTCATTGTGATACCAAAGGAGGACAAGAAAGGCACGAGAATAAAGAAGAAAACTAAGTGGGTGATAAGACAGCCTCTTACCGAAGTCAAAGTCCCCGTGAATAAAATCCATGTCAAATACAAGATAATAAGAAACGCGACTAAATCGCACAACGATCCGAATCGCCGAATGAAGCCGAATAGCTTTAATAGCGCAAATATTCCGATTATATCTGAGAAACAGATAATTAAATCTCTTCCGGTATTAGATAAAAATATCACATCGTCGAACGTTGATTTGATCCAGATGAAACCGGACAGCTATCTACTTGGAAATAGCTCGATCACATTCAAGAAGCGAATAAAGATACCCTCGCCCGTATCGTCGTCGGAGAAATTATCGTCCAAAGAGTCGTCGAAGAAATCCCATCATCATCATCGAATATATTACAAATTGAAAAACCGGCGAACAGCTGATCCTAACTTTACCGTCGACGTTGAGTACGATTATCTCGACAAAGATGCGTCACTCGTTGAGATGTTACAGAATAACGATACCTTTTCCCTTATCAAGAAGATAATGACAGAAGATATGGAACGCACGGACGCACAGGCAAACACCGCGAAAAATGATTCTATCGCAAAGAATATAAAATCGACATGAAGAATTTGCTTTAGAAAGTAAATTCAGTAGTTGTAATACTGTTAACATATACTAGTACAAATAAACACGCGAAAATTCAGTAAAAAGACCTTTTAAACCTTCAAGCAGCATTACCGTGGTGTTATTGTCTACCCGCAGTATCGGCTACAACAATTTTGTACTTCTAATATTCCGAGAAAAAAATACGAGAACAAATAAATTGTTTTTTTATTTTTATTTTTATTTTTATTTTTTTATTCCTCGAACAAGTTTCGGTGACTCCGAGTCTCGAAATAATATGCGCGCAAATCATCACGTCATTCAATGAAAGACAGAGTTACGGCGATGCGTGCACATAGGGGCGCGTTCTTTCGGTGGCCAAGGGAGAGAGGGAGGAAAGAGACACACCGTTTATGTATGCGACATGAAGCAGCGGTGGAAGGAGGTACGTGACACAGACGTCACATTAGATTTGGAGGCTAGACGTGTACTAGCACAAACGTATCTCGCGACGATCTCGCACACCCCCCGCGTACCCTTCCCTTTTCTTCCTTTCGCCCGGGGCGAGCACTTCGCTTTTCGGCGGCGCGCGGCTGCGGCTTCAGATACTGCGGAAGATAATCTCGATCTACGCCAAACAGCGTGAGCGGCTAAACCCTTGCTCGGATAATATAGATAGCATTCAGCTCGCTTTCCTTCCGTCTCCCTCATCCGCGTAACCCTCTCCCTCTTTCCCTCCCTCTTTCCCTCTCTCTCTCTCTCTTTCTCTCTCACTCTGCCTGTCTGAAGGCGGCTGAATTCAATAATGCGCCCGTGTGTACGAGGCCTGAATGAGGGCATTGTTGGTCCCTTGAACCAGTACACACTCTCTCTCTCTCCCTCCGTCGCTCTCTTTCTGTCCCTCTCTCGCTGCCTCCCGGCCCGCGCTCAATCTGTTTATCTCTCCATCTGAGTTCCTGTCCCCCTTTATCTCCGTAAGGTGAACCAGAGAGACACATATGGACCGTCCACGTATGCGGGAGTCTGCGTGTCGTGTTCTGCGAATGATTCTTTCTCGCAACACAATACACCGTGTCGAGAGGACAGGCGTCTGTCTAGAGAGCTTAACTTTGTACATTTCAATATGCTTCTTGTGGTCTCGTGAACTTTTTAAGCTTTCTTAAAGATTGACAAATCGCACAATCCTAAATCCGCTTAATCGCCGTCGTTTCTGTATAAATCCACAAACAAAATAATTTTGTCTCGAGTCTTTAATAATTTATTTATATTGTGTTATCACTTTGTACAATAACAACTAGACTGTTATTACACTTTGTATAATAACAAGTCTCTTTAACAAAACATTTTAAAATTAATTAAAGATTTAAATTTAAATTAATTTAATATTTTTTGCGTCTTCAATCTCGTATTTTTTTTTTTTATGCGCGGTAATATGTTAAAAACAATTATGTACCACGAGCGGAATCTGATAGAACAGCGAAACGCTTTGAGCGTGTACGTACGGTCGCGGTACTCTCTTCTCCTCTCCTCCGTATTCCTCACGTTGATCACGAAGTTGCCTAAAGCGTTGCAATAAGCTATAAAGATACTGCGGCGGATACCGCGCGCGGTATATACGCGAACCCTTCCTTATAAAGATATGTGTATCCTGCATCGCGAATAATTATATAGACGCGCGCGGCGGTTCGTAAACCAGCAGATTCGTACCGCAGATGCACCCTCGATGCACCTCTCGTCTCCCTCTCTTTCGTTTTCTTCCGCGCTTATCACGCTTCGCGCAACTCGCGCGCGTTTACTGACGTCTTAACGATGCGCGCGTATTCTTCTCCCGTTCTCTTCCTCTCCCTCCCTCGAGGAAGCTCAAACACGGAGTTAAATTCTCGCTTTCCAATATTTTAAAACGTGATTGCGTTAACGTTGATAAAAAAAAAAAAAAAAACTGTCTCGCAAGTTTTGATTCGCTGCTGTACACTCGATACGAATATATCGGCATCGGCATCGATACCGGTTCTTGCAGGTGGCGATATCGAGCATAGACATTCGCGCATATTGACAGTCGCGCAGTGATACCTGCCGCGTGCAGGTGCATCAGGTGCGAGACACCTGAGGCCACCCTTTTGATGGCGAGTGCCCTGCCGCAAGAATCATCGATGTCGCGCATTTTGATCGCATTTAGATTGGATTAACAACACAACGTTTTTCGGTGCGTGCTTCGAAGAATGAACGCAAGTGACAAAACGAAGAGAAGAGCGTCAAATAACGGGCAAATAACGCGACTCGCTTCCGTATATGTTGATCGCGAGAGAGAAAGAGAGTGAGAGAGAAAGAGAGACTCTGTTTTGCAGGAAGTAAACTCTCATTCTCCGCGATCCGTAATTAAAGACAGTTAAAATATATTATAAGGTAAACTGAACTCAGCATAATTGTATGATTACGTTAATTAAAGCGACGGCCTGCCTATTTCCATGACAGACTCTCGTAAATTCTGCCTACATCGTAAATTACCGGTTCCCTCGTACACACATCCCTTCCCCCGATACGCCGATATAATTTCTGATACATATATTGAATAATAATTATACATTAATACACATCGCGTATACGCGGGTACACGCGATGTGCATTAATCCCGCGACAGCGGGCACACGGAACGTCGGTCGACGCCGAGAAAACATTGCTCTGCTTTTTAAAAATCGCGAAACGTGAAAAAAAACGGGGAAAAAAACTCCCTCGAATCTAACTGGATTAATTGTGTAAAAAGATGTAATTTCCACTTGTCACCTCTTTACGAGAAAGAGACTCGAAAATCGAAGTGGAGCATCTGTCAAAGGCATCTCTGTTTACAAAGCTTAACGCGATCGGTCAGTGCTCTCGACAACAATAATCTCGCATTACCGAGCTTCTCATTATGGCAGCGCCAACTCTTTTTGTTCGCAACTCGGATTAGGCCTCGCGCAGCGGGCGGCCTCGGTTTGGCAGGGCCGAAGGTCGAACACGAGATTACAGAGACCTTTTTATTTTTGGTTTCAGGAGTGGAAAATAGCAGCGTCCACACGACACTCGACTATATATACCTGAGACAATGAGTCGTTCCAGTTTAGGTAAGAATCTGTGTTCGCGCCCGAATCCACCCGGAATTCAGCGACGCGACGAAGATCACGTGGAAGGTTCTTGAGGATTTATCTGACCCTAGCATTCGAATCGTCCTCGTGGCGCCATAGACGCGCGCTAATGTTCTTGCTTTCCGTCTTTTGTATCGAAAATGTAGACATAGAATTTTTTTACACACTGTACGTCAGAAAAATTGTATTACACGTTGACGTTAATTTATTTAATTTATGTATCTAATAGAAGTTCTCTTTAACGAATTTTAAATTAGATTTTCTGATGAAAATGCGTTAAAAAATGTTCGTAAAATATATCTGTAAAATTATTTGAAAAAATTATAGATTTGAAATATTAATATAACATATATTTACATAAATAAGATTAATATTGAGCGAACAGCAGCAACGAAACGATCCTTTGTACTTCCTGGACCAATAGTATATATACATGTATATATATATATATATAATAGTATACATATATAAACGTATATATATACCTGAGACGATATATTTGAGTTCTAAAAGTGTCCGGATTTGTCGCGAGAAGGGTCGTAAAATTCTAACAAGATTCCGAACCTAAGATCGGATAACATCGCTATGTACAGTAATGTGTGTTAATCCTTCGATAAAATGACGTTTTTTTTTCAAAATTGACACGTGGGACACATGATGCTCGAAAAGCGCACGATTAAATTTCCGTCGTGTAAAAAAACGCGCGCGCGCGCGAAATATCAAAGAGAAAAGTTAGAATTTAAATTTGTTCCGCGAATGTGTATGTAAAAAACACGTTTACTTGTCTAAAATCTGCACACTGTTACATTGAGACAATGCTCATCAAGAATTTACATAGTTACTGCCGATCAAGCGTTTCCTCCCGTATCCGGGGAAATCCCTCATTCTTCTCGAGAGATGAACTGCAGAAGGGAACGTAGTCAAGCGTGCGAACCGCAATCGGCACAAGCTTAATGGAGACATCGGTTATCCGTGTCTATTCTCTTTGTGCTTCCAATTATCTCTACCCGTACGCGCAGCCATGTACGCACCACTCCGCACGCAAGCCTGGATCACCGCCACAATCCACCCCCTTCGCCGTACGTACGAGCGAAAGACAAAAATCGGGAGAATGAGAATGAAAGAAGAGATGTAAAAAAAAGAGAGAACGAAAGAAAGTCTGGTTCTCGTATCAGACGGAAATCCCCCTTTGTGATACGTGCGAGCTCGCCGAAAAACACGGGGAGGAACAAAAATATAGACAGAGGTGGGCTCGTTTAATTTTGCGGTTTAATTATTTTTTAAATTAAAGCCGGACTCGCGAGCGGACGCACCAACACACAGCGCGTATGCAGTTTTCTCCACACACACACACGCGCGCGCGCGTGATCCATGTTTTATATTCCTTCCAGAGATACGTTCAGAAGTCCGCGCGATGCACGGGGGTGGTAAGGGGATGAGAGGCGAATGGAAGAGAGACCGCAAAGCGGGGGACGGTTTGAATGTGAAATACCGTCTCCGGCAAGGGTCTCCGCCGAGCCACCACCGCGGGCAGCAGAAAGGGGTTGGGAAGGGGGGTGGCTGATTGTGCGTCCGTTCGTTCACCGAGCTCGCGCGCGATGCGAAACACGAGGGTGGTAGCTAGGCACGGGAGAGGAGAGAAAAAAGGAGAGCGCGGAATAAAAATGTAAAACGCGACTCGCCTCGGGCTTTTTCTCCAACGTGTGTGAGGATGCGGTCAGTATGTATGCGACGCGCGCGGCTGTGTGGAACACACACAAACGATCCTACCCGTCTGTTCGCAAATAGATCGGGGCGCACCGTCGCCGACGTCGCACTTACACACACACACACACACATGTAGATGGCATGTCCGGGGCTTTTCCAGAGGTTTTCATATTTCTGGACCTGTCGCGCTTCGCCGGAGCCGTCGGAGCGTTTTCTATTGGCGGTCCCGCAGTTATTAAACCGTTTCATTGGCGACAGGGTTTATACCTGTTACGCGAGAAAACGCAGCCTGGATAAGGATATCATGCCGGTGGATCGTTTCATTGCTAAAGAAATCCCTCTCCCCGATTACGCGACCATGCTTTAATTACTCCCGACTCCGGCTCCGGTCGTGCCGCGATGCGTATCGGCCGCGGTTGTCGTAAAGACGCAAACGATTAAACGCGATATTCGGCAAGCGCGACCAAGTGGAAATATAATTCCGCGCGGAAAACGCCAATGGAATATTTTTGTAGAAGAGCGAGAACGACAGCGGCGTGCGCTCTCGTGGTTCGGAACAATATCATCGAGATCTGCGTCCGTGTGTGTGTGTGTGTGTGTGTGCACGCGCGCGCCGGTTCCTCGTAAAAATGTCCGTTTTTCGCGTGCCAAAGTATACGAGTTACTGTACAATATATCTTTTAGAGATAACGCCGATATCTCTGATGTATATTGTTGCCTCCGTACCGCGTGCGTGTTCCACGTGCTGCACGCTTTTTTGACGTACGTTCCGTTTTTTTTTCTGCTAAATATATTTGCAACAAAAAATATACTAATGTTACATAGGATGATCTACTTAGATAATGCAAAAGTAGAAATAAACTGTAAGAATCGTCGCATGTACTACGTAGTGCTGGAAATTTTTGCGATTTTATATTTTACACGTGAATTTTTTTTTTTCGTTCTTTTAAGAAGAAAATTAAAACAAAAAAAATGAAGGAACGGTAGAGCGACATAAGCGGATCTTAGAAGACGAAACCGACTCTTTGTCTCTCCTTCGGACTCTTCGGTACTTTTACATTAACGCGATAAGTCAGGGTGAATGGGACGGCAGGTCGGAGAGGGCAGGGAGGAGAGAGCGGGTGGTCCGTGGGCCGAGAAGATGTATTTTTTCACCCCTTTCTTGCAATAAATCTGCTCGCGGGGAATTAGTTTCGAGATAAAGTATAATATCGGGCCCCCGGTGGGTGACGTCAGAGGCTGCTCCCCAGTATTTATGGCCGCGATAGTGTCAGTCGTGTGCGCTCGCCCGCTCTCTAGCAGTAGCAGGCACCCAGCCACCCCCTTTCTGCACCCTCCTCCTCCTCCTTCTCTTCCTCTACCGGAAAACCACCACCCGACGAGTCCTCTCTCTCTCTCTTTCCCCCCGCTCGTCACTCCCGCTCCGTTCCGCCACCCCCGACGGGGTAAATTATTGGAAAATAGTCGTGTCGCTCTGAGATCCTCTTTCCAGCGTCGCGACGCCGGCGCGAGCACGATCCTTCTTCTGTTTTGTATTCCGCGGTACCTTCGGGTGCCCATCTGATTTATACCTCTTCTGCCACCGTTTGCTTGCTTTCCCCTCTCTCTGCCCCCATTTCCTACGTTCCTAAACCACTCTGGTGCTCACATCGCTCCCTACCCCCGTTCCGAGGGGATGAATTTTGTCTCGCGCGCTCTACACTTTATCTCGCAAACTTTCCGCGTCCCTCTATCCCCTTCCGCCGGTGTATCGACTTTTTCATATCCGCGTCTTCGCGATATGTTCGCAGCGCGGAGTGTATACAATATATAGCTTCGAGAGTCTTTACTTTCTACTAAGAAAAAAAAAAAAAAAAAGAAAAACAAACCGTTTGCGTTTCTACATATTACTCGAAGCGCTCCCTGATACGTGAATGTTCCCTGAAAAAGTCTAGCACTACAACTACGTAAATAAAAACATGCAATTATTTACTTTCTGACTCTATTGTGGCCGCCATCTCCGCCGCCGCGCGCCGTGCGTCAACGCATCTTTAATCGTAGTTTTATCGCCGCCTCCGTACACACACACATATACACGTTTGTCTAACAGATGGTAACGCGCTCGTATCAGGGAAGGAGGATATCTCCCACGGGAGATTTAACGAAATAATTGCGACGTCAACACCGATGTGTCATTTTCAACGCGACGCAACCGCAACGGAGAGTTTATGTTCGTAAACTCTCTGCACTTGCCAGATGGGCGACGATATTCGATTCGGCCAATTGATCGCGGCGGGTGGTCCCCTTGCCGGGAGTGAAAACAAACCTTAATGCGCGGGAAGAAGGGTCAACCGTGCTGTAATCGCGAGATGTTGCGTCACTAATAGAGATCGACACTTGTACATCGTCGCGATCTAGTACCTTCGCGTTTGACCCGCGATTTTCAACTCGTTCTCGAATTGTTTGCAAAACCGGGAAAAACAAAAAGTGAAGTTTGCTAGTAAATGTTGTTGAAATGCGAATTAGAAACAATGCTCCGTGTAAGTGTTTACGTTACATGTTTTGCTACGCATTTCGGCTGTGTTTGCTTTTCGACCCGTTGCGCTGTTATTTGGGATTTATAACCTTCGATCGTGCGCGGATATAAATGGACGTGACAACCGGCGACACACATCTCGGGATCTCTACGAACGGCAGCTGATTGTGTTGATCTTTGAGGAAATGTAGGAAGGATAGAGAAAGAGAGAGAGAGAGAGAGGGAGGGAGAGAGAGAGAGGGAGGAGAAAAGGTAAGAAAAATAGCATTTTATTTAAGAGTATCGCGTGCCCTTCATGCACCGTGCGAGGATATTTGCAACCAAGATCGCGGTTGTTTCAATCTCGTTTGAGCATCTTTCCTTTGATCACAAGTCTCGAGTAACAAATCTAAAATCTAATCGGCGATCAAGCGGCTCGTATCGGCGCATCGATATTCCGGGCCGACAAGAGTTTTCGCGTCGTAAATTCCGGCGTCTCGTTAATTAGCACGACGGGGGTCAATTAACGCCAAGTCAAAGTGCGCGGTGCAAATTATCGGACGATTACACGTACCATTAGAGGTGCGCGGATGGAGATCGGTCGAGAGGGAGAGGAAAAGCGAAGATAGGGTAGAATAGGAAAGCGAGAACGACGACAAGAGAATAGAGGGACGGAAAGAGGCAGAAATGCGCGCGAGAGAGCGAGAAAGAGAGAGAATGGGGGTGAGGAAACGCGCGCGTGTGTGCAATCGTCTAATTTACGCAAATTGCAAATCCGGTGCCCGGTCGGTGCCGCGTAATGTCGCCAATCCTGAGCGCAAACTAAGATCTAATAAAGCGACAAATCAGCCTAACGAGCGACACGCGGACGCTGGAAATGCCGCTTAATGCGGCGTACCCCGTACGTTGCATTAACGGTGGCACTAATGGCTTTCCTATATACGCCGCGGGCATTTCTCTCCGGACGCCATATATGACTCGCCTTATCTCCCATTCGGAAGCACCTGGAAGATACGTTTGTTAATTCATTGAAAGATCCGCGATTCTTTCTACTCGTGATAACGGAGCGAGACTCGGTCTCTGTTAAAGATTAAACGAAGAAGTATCACGCACTGTGTCTCTGTAGACAATATTTCATTGGCGAAATCATCGTTATGGCGCTCTGTGTCCTTCCGTTATTATCAGTCCGTCCCGTCAAAATTACGTTCGCCGATGTCACGCAAGCTCGAGCGAGCATTGAATTCAATAATGGCGGATAACATCGAGAAAGAGACATAGGCCGGACGAGCCCGGACGATACGATATATACCGTTTCGTCGTAATGACGTAGGAGAGAGGCACTCACCACTATCTGCGGCCCCGGCCGCGCAAAGCGATGGTCGAAATTAATTTTGGGCTTGACGTACGGCGCCTCATAATATTGTCTCATAACTCTCCGTCGCAATGGGGCTTATCTCGCGACCAGTGGCGTTTCAATTAGCCGCTCGGCGGCGGACCCCCGTCCGAAAGTCTTATCCCCCCGCGCGTGTTGCATAATGCACGCATAAATACGCCGTTCGCCTATTAATTTTCGCCAGCGCACTCCTGCGGGATTCCGCGTCCTGCCGGAATTTCGAAATTCGCGTCTATCGCCCCGTGCGGATCTTATCGGGAATCCCGAAGCCCGACGTGTCGTAATGAACGCCTCGTTTTATTACGGCCCTTCGCCGCGACCACCGGTTTTACGTCAGCGCGTCCGAACTGGTCTTTATCGGTGTCAACGCGTTTGCGAAGAAATGCGTCGCGAACAAGAAGAGAAAAATTTCTAAATTGTATAGAAAAATTGCAATGTATTTTATGAACATCCTTGTCGAAAAAAAAAAAACATTTTTCATTTATAAGAACTAAATTGAAAGAAAACTTGATAAAGAAAAAGTAGAATGAGGAACAATTGTGCGATTACAGTAGTCGGAATATCCATCTCTCCGTGATGATTTTTCCCGTGTATCTCTGATAACGGCGAAACTCCTCTGAAAACGTCATCGCGCTTCGTGACCTGACAATGAGAAAAGTTCGAAAGCCGTTCGCAGGGCCGCGGTGAAAAGGCGCTACTCGACGACATGCTGCAAAACTCGAGTTACCTTTTTCACCCTCGTTGCCCTCGAGTGGCGAGTACCTTAAGAAGGGCTACGATCTGCCCTATCGACATCTATATGTGCGGCCGAGAGGTACGGCTAAAGCATTTAATGCGGGCCACTTCTTAAACAATCGCATCGACAAGTGCGTTACCTTACGTCATCGTATATACCCTCACGCAAAAGACACACGATCGACGGTATAGGATCGTTTTGTGCACTTTCCGTGCTGGCTAAGACGTTTCCTAAAATAAACGTTCCTAAAATAAACGTTTTGTTACGGTCTAATTTTGGTCGGTAAGAAATATTATAGAACGACGAAGGAGAAGTAATCATTGCGCGCGCGCGAACTATTTCCTTCGGTCGGTGCTCTTTGAAAAGATAAGCGGTCGAGAAACATGTGTAGGCAGGAAGTCGAAGACGGCGATTTATTCCCAGAAGAACGCTCCTGGGCATAGTGATTCCGCGGAAAACGTTTGTTCGCGGAAAGGAGGGTGGGAAATACAGTAGGAAGGTACGAGAGCAAAGGTAAAAGAGAGAGTCCCAAGCGGCGTTAACTTCTTTCTAAGAGGTATGCGGTTTTCGTAGATTTTGACTTTTCGGCTCCGCCGAAACGAGAAACCGAGACACGCCCACCTCGTTATCGGGCACGAGCGCCCTTGTCCAGGTTCTATTTTATGACTGTCTTAATACACGGTTGTCACTGACGCGCGCGCGCACACACACACATACACACACACAGAGTATCTATCTAGGCCAGAAAATTCTCTGTTCTCGCCTGCGCCTCTGATTAATTGTCTCAAAAATAGAATCAGGGTTGTAGAATCTAGTTTAATAAATCTATATTATTACACACGTTTGCGTCAGAATAAAATATAGAAAACATTAAGCAAGACAAATTACACAAAAAATTATGTAAATAAGTTTTATGAAAATATATAAGTATTAAGTATATGTAACACGACGAACGTGTGAATATCCGAGAGAGTAAAATCATTTCTATAAAAACGTTTGTATTGTATATATTTTAAAGAAGTATTTTACTTTGCTTTTTTTAAGACTTTATTTATTGACGTGACCAAACACCATAATTTGAGAGTTCAAATATCATCAGACATAATTTCTGTCAAAACTGGTGCGAGAGAGGCGTCTAATTAAGAACCGGTCCGATCTCTCAACGTGTCTCGAGAAAAATACTGAGTCGTGATTATAGAAATTAGGGCGGACTTCCGGGGTGCTTTCGAGTATCCGAGTTATTAGGATGGAATGCGCTACTGTATAACTATGGGTCGTCAAAAGTTCGGAGAATCTTCGTAAAGGGAAGAACGGGGAAAAAGAGTATCTTAACAAAATTCTCAAACAAAATTT
>QVOA01006834.1:0-12635 GCA_014825685.1 Pseudomyrmex cubaensis | reverse complement strand
GGCAAGAAAGCTCTCAAAAACGCGCGAAATAAGAATTATAATCTCCTAAGTTTACTAACTAACGGCAGATACACATCGCTCAATAACTCTGTGTCGCTCTGCAAGTTCAGACTGTTACTTTGTTTTTTTTTCTTAATGTAGAGCATCTCTGAAACCAATCGTTTAGAATAAGAGCGCTCCTGATCAAAAACCTCAACACGATCCCAGTCAAAATCATGTGAAAAATCCACCTATGGTTCGTGATTACCGAACTTTGAGATTCCGTTATGCTCATTTTTGTATTTTTTAATTTGTAGGCACTATGTACACCTTTCTGAAGAGGATTCAAAAGAATCGAAACGTATTTTTTTTAATCTATAATTTTATTTTGCACACTGATAACTGTGCTCAAGGCTCGTACTGGCCCGTTCATCAGTAATTTCTTTAAAGAAACAAACGTTTTTTATACATAAATTTTTTACAGCAAACGCTAAGCAAATTCCTAATTATAAAGATGTTGAATCTGGCGCTAATGTGGATGCCGTGCAAATTGCGATCGGTGATCTCGGCAGGTGGCAAATTATCATCTGTATGGCGGTTTCTCTGGTCAAATTTCCGGTAGCGTGGCATCAATTGGCAATCGTTTTTATGGCGCCTCATCAAGACTACAACTGCACAGAGCCGATTACTATAGTAGATTCCAAAGATCAATGCTCGGTCAATCGTAATGGCACGCTGATCAAATGCACAGAATGGGAATACGACAGAAAGAGATTTCCCGAGACCATAATATCGCAGGTAAATTTATATTAAGAAGTTAAAAAATCATAAAGTTTTATTAAATGAAAAGTGAGAAATAAACATGTTCACAAAATAAATAAAGCACTCAGAATTTCTTTATTTAAAAATGTTTAGTTTTTTTTTCATACAAATATTTATAAAATAAATAAACAAAAGTTATCTCTAAATAAAATTTACTGTTCCAGTGGAATTTAGTTTGCGATAGAACGCATTTTGCAAACATCCAACAGTCTATTCTTATGTTTGGAGTGCTTCTTGGAAATATAATCTTTGGTAGTCTAGCAGACAGGCAAGTGTACTGCATATTATCAAATGCATGATAAACCAGAGAAATAAAACTATACATAAAATATATATAAATATAGGTGTCTTACGTAGGTATGGCAGAAAAATGCCGCTGATGGTTTCTGTTGTTCTTCAACTGTTATCAGGCATTGCATGTGCCGCAGTTCCTTGGTTTCAAGTTTTATTGCTAATGAAGCTACTAAGTGCCTTGGCTACTGGAGGCACGATGGTTACTAGTTACGTAATTTGTAAGTATCTTAACGCTTTTTCAAACTCAATAAATTTAATCAGACAAAAAAAAATTTCTTTTTGTACTAAGAAATAATATTGTATTTAAAAATATTAAATGTTTTTATTTTTTTGTTTTAATAAATATTCTTTATATTCTCTAGGTATGGAGATAGTAGGTACACAATGGCGAGCTGCGATCACTATTTTATATCAAATTCCGTTCAGTTTAGGCCACATGTCGCTAGCAGGACTTGCGTTTTGGTTTCGACATTGGCAGCAACTACAAATTGCTATTACTCTTCCATCCATTATTCTTTTAAGCTATTGGTGGATAATACCTGAATCACCTAGATGGTTAATGGCTATGGGAAAACAAAAAGCAGCTTGCAAAATATTGCAGAAAGCAGCAAATGTTAATAAAGTGAAAAATGTAAACATCCCTGAAATAATTAGGAAACATTGTCTGCACCAAGTAAGAGCAACAAGCATTCAAGTTTTAGTGCTAATCAAAAGAAGCGCTTTTTTCTCTCTTTCTCTCTTTCTTTCTATCTTTTTTTTTTTTTTTTGTATATCTTAGAATCTTAAGAAATCTGCGCTGGATCATAAAGCTTCATTTTTGGACTTATTTCGCACACCGAACATGAGAGTTAAGTCTCTTTCAATTTTCTTCAATTGGATCGTTTGCGGAATGGGTTTGTTCGGCATGTCACAATACATTGGCGAGGTCGGTGGCGATATTTTCACTAATTTCGCAATGTCAGGTGCTATACAAATTCCGGGAAACTTTGTCGCGTGGTGGGCAATGAATAAATTAGGTCGACGAATTACTTTGATCTGCAGTAATTCCATAGCTGGCGCAGCCTGTTTATTCCTACTTATCGTAGCAAAAGGTAAAAATCTACTACGTAATTATTTTTCATTTATCATAAAATAATAGAAGCAATTTATAATAAACAATATAATTATCAGGGAATTATTCAACTCTATACTACATATATACGCGCATGTTAGCAATTTATATATAATACATTTATTTCTTGTAGATATGGCGTGGCTGAGATTGCTCCTAGCATGTTTCGGTATTGTCGGCATGTCGGTATCGTTTACGACAGTCTATCTTTTCTCTGGAGAACTATTTCCTACGGTTATAAGAAACATTGGAGTTGGTGCAAGCAGCATGTTTGCCAGAGTAGGCTCTATTTTAGCACCTTTTGTAGTATCTTTGGTAAGTTTTTTTTTAGATATACATATTAGAAAGATAATTCAAAATAACAAGAATGTGATTATAAATAAATGTTGTGTGTATATGTGTAGCGTCTTGTTACAAAAGTTTTATTATGAATTTAGATCTGCAGATTGAATATTTTTATATTTATTTATTTTATTTCATATATTACTGGATACACACAAATATGCACATACACATCTCATGTACAAAAGTTGCCTAGATTACCAATCGTAGATATTGTTTTAGAATTACATTGAAGAGTGGCTACCGCCCATTATTTTCGGAATTATGCCGTTAGCTGGAGCAGCGTTGTGCTTGTTATTACCCGAAACTGCCGGATGTATATTACCGGAAACGCTTCAGGACGGTGAAGAGTTTGGAAAGTACGTAAAAAAGATTCAATTTAGCATGTATTCTTTGTGTATAAACTCAAAATATTATTTTGTAGGATACACACATATTTATATATATATTTTTTTCTATATGTTTATTCTATGTTTTACATTTATATAATATAAAACATTCGGGTTTATATGATTTCAAATATTAAGTTGCATCAAATAATGTCTTTCATTATTTAAAATATAATTGGTGCAACTTCTCTCTCTCTCTCTCTCTTTCTCTCTCATGTGTAAAAGCATATATGGATTCCGACTGTAGATGTATAAGAAGAACAAAAGAGAACATTATTTTAAAAATATTTTTTTTTTATTTAGAAAGAAACTGAAAAAAAACCATGAGGATCTTCAAGCAGAAGAGTCATTCTAAATAAAAACTTGGCTCTAATAAGTCTTCAACTATTACCACACAGTTAAAGTTGTGCATCGAATTACTTGTGAATAACTCGAATGCAATTAATCAACTAATGTTAATGCTAATATAGGATAACTTTTTCAGCCATTTGCATTTATTAATTTTATTTATATTACAATTTTATAATATATTTATACAAAAGCGTGATAGTTATTTATTTTTTATCATATGTATAATTTCACAAAATATGAAAGTGTGTGATAATTGTATAAAAGAATTCAATATTATTATTAGAAAATTAGTAGTATTTCTTAAAAAGTTGCAAAATTTTGCAAAACAGCATAGAATGTTGCATAATTATTTCCAGTTAAAGAGTATCGATTTTATTTGCATTAATTTATTTCCGCGTAAACAACAGGTAAAAGAGATGAAAGTATTTAGATATAAAGTATAGGTATTTAAATAGAAAGTATAAGATATTAGTGTTCTGACTTCTTAATACATAACTGATTCTTAATTCTGCTAAAAATTATTTTGTTTTCATAATATTAGGTTGATCAGAAAGTCTTTTTGTATTTCTAACACAAATTTCAATACGAAAATACGAAAGGATCTTTCTGATCAATATATATCTTGCAATCTTTATTAAGTTTGAAATTTTTTCTCTTTTACATCACTGTGCTATTGTACTATATACTAATATACAAAAAATATAATAATCTATTATATCATTATATACATGTATATATATATATTATGATATATCGTAATAATTTAGTAATATCACACATCAACATTTGTTATATCAACAAAGAGGATTTATGAAATACACTATGCACTCCAGTTACGTGCAGTTTTGGTTCGTTAATCGAGAAATGGGCGTATAATTTAATCCGAGTACTTTATCTTTATGGCGCAAACGAGTTATACGGCCATTTATCAATTACAAATAAAAACAGGAGTTATGGTACATTTTACTAGTCCAGTGTTAACATAAATATTGATAAACGAAAATTGAAAGATAAATGGAAAATAAATCATTATTTATATATGTATAGAAGATATTTTACATCGAAAATTTTTGAGATGTAAGCAATGTAGAAAACAAATAGTACAGTATATGATATAGTATAGTATTATAATTAATTAATTCTATGTTGTGTTTTTTAAATTTAGATCTACTTTGGAAAAGAACCGCATTATTTACTTGTAAAAAAACGATTTAAAACACAGATTAAAATAAGCGATTAAAATATTTTAAGATAATTGAATTTTTTGTAATTCTGAGATTTTATTATTTATCTAATTATTGTGACACTTCAAAAATTACTTTTTTTGAACAAATCTTTTGTCAGTTTTATTGTAAAAAAAAAAATAAAGACAGAATGAGTTTTCAAAATATCTCATCTTTCTCGAATATTTTATTTTATTTTTAATCTCTTCCATTACAATACACTTACTCGAGCATACAGAAAGCATCTGAAGTTTCTTAACTACAGACTAACCAACTGATTAAAACCTTACTAAAAACCTGCGACAGCGCCTCGCCGCGCTAGTTCTACTATTGTTTTCGATACTAATTGATATCGCGGTCAATATTTTATACATCTCTAATTAGTAAATTATTATATTGTAAATTATTATATAGTAAATTAGTATATTAGCAATAATGCTATGTAACTATCACAGGCTTAAGAAGTAACGCGTTATTTATAACGTCGTTACTTTGTTTGGTAAAAATTACTTTTTACTTATTATATATTATTATTATTATTATTATATATTATTTAAATATATATTATTATTATTTAAATTATTACACTTTATATTAATATAGTTATTATACTTATTATATTATACTTTACTTATATATTATTTAAATTATTACACTTTATATTAATATAATTATTATTAAAATTATATCGGTTTTGTTACTTTAATAAAAAATAGTATTTAAAATTTTTTACTGTGAATATGTAGTATTTAACGTTGTATTTAAAAAATTGTGCACAATTTGTATTATATACAACAAAAAGTAGCGGAAATTGTAACGATTCGTTACTTTTTAAGTAACCGTAACGACAACGAGTTACTTTTTAGCAAAAAAATTGTAACAATAACAAATTATTTTTATAAAATAATTTTCTGAAATTTGAACTATCATAATTGTGGATCTTTAAGATAATAGCTGAATAATAGCTGAGCTTTAAAATAATAGCAAACGATATCTCTCACAAAGCACATTGCAACTTATATTTGTTTTTATTTTCAAATATTACTACGATATCAGTGAGACAAGTTTTTATTTATTTAGTACATAAAGAATACAAGCAATAATTATTTCGTTGATTAAAATAATTTTTATCATATTCGAAGCAAAACAATACAGAAAAGATCAAAAACTGTACTTATACAAGCGATTGAGAAGCGCGTGCTGTTCTTAAATGTCATAGATTGTAGTCAAGAGAATTTACTAATTAACTTTCTGTTCTCTTGCAAAACTACTACTTGTTAAACGCAATTTAACTATTTTTAAATTACATTATGGAAAAAAGTTGTTCTTTTTGTTGTTCATAAAGAAATTACGCAAATTTTGAATAAAATATATATGCTATATATGTTATACATACGTAGTTATTCTTACTAGCTTCTAAGAAACGTTTTCATATACGCAAAACTCTTTATTGTATTTATTTTGCACTATAAAGAATAGGCAGTTTGCAAATAGTGTGTTTGTTGTGTTTATTGTGTTTAATTGCTAATATAAATATTGTTTGATCGATTTATCGTTTAACAAATGTGTTTAAATGCGGTTATTCTTTTAGCTCATACTCTTGGCTGCTGAAAAAAGATACCGCGTATAAAAGGCAGTGACACGGTCTATTATAGCATCATTCTATACCTTGTATCGTTCCAGGAAAGACCGGTTTATCCGCTCAAGCAGTGAGTATTTTGTGCGATTAAAGTATATTCTTTCTTAAAGTACAAGATTTTTTCATAAAATCGTAGTAATCTGAACCATTTTATCATTAAATAAACAACATATAAGATTCAAATTATTCTTTGCAATACTTTGTATTAAATAATTAATCTTTATTATATAGGTATATATATATATATATATATGTGTGTGTGTGTGTGTGTGTGTATATTTAAATACATTATTCATATTTTATTTAATTTTGCGATTTAAAAATTATTTAATGCTATGTGTGTGTCAATAATTAATTTTTTTTCCTTACTTAATTTACTTTCTTATACTGATTAATATAAATACGCAGATTTTGATAATTAATATTTGCATAAGAATTAATTTTTTGTAGGCATGTTCTACTTACTATTTCTGACATGTCTAACTATGGGATCAGGCCACACCTTTAATACTATTTATTCATGGAAGCAAGTCGAATTAAACTTACCAAATGATACCATCCGATACAAATACATAGCTTCGGGCGATTACATTCCAGAGAATAATATGCCATTAGGTTTAGCTACTTGGCAAAACAAAATGTTCGTCACAGTACCACGATGGAAAAATGGTGTTCTGGCTACGTTAAATAGCTTTTTAATGGACAGCAAGACAGGTAAGCAAATAACTTGACAAAATTCATTATATAATATGTATAATATGCGTATTTATTATGTTGTTTGTTGCGTGATTTTGTCCATGTATGATATTAGTGAGAAAAAGTTTCAAATAAAAAATCTACATGTGTGACGCTGCAGGTATCATACGTGAACTTAATACTCTAGAGATATGTTTAAAATACATTTATTTTACAAAAATATAAACGTTGACCAATTATCTCGTTTATACAGAAAGTCCAATGCTAACACCGTATCCTGATCTTAATGCAAATAATATTTATTTACCCGATGGTCTCGTAAGCATTTTTCGTCTTCGTATCGATGCTTGTGATCGTATGTGGGGACTTGATACAGGAATAAACGATATTTTAGGAGAGTCAAAAATTGTGCAACCGATGAGACTTATTGGTATCGATTTAAATACAAATAAGGTATTATATCGACATACTCTTTGTTTATTTAATAAAATATATAAACAATAATGTAAAATCAGTGACAAAAGTTACAAGTTGAAGATTTTATAATTTAAGTTTACATATACATGTAAAAAGTATAATTTTATTCATTTGATGTGCGCAGATTATTCTCAATTATATTCTAAAAGATACAGATAAAAAATCGGAAAGTTTTATTGCCGATCTTGTGGTCGATGTCGCACCTGACCAATGTGACAAAGCATATGTGTATATGAGTGATTTCAGCGAATATGGCATGATAGTGTACAGTTTAGAAAAGAACGATTCCTGGCGAATTAGTCATCACTTCTTTCATTTTGATCCGTTGAATGGTAAAAAAAATTTGAAAAATAGACAATATAGCAATTTTCTCTTGCTTTGTGTAAAGGCATTAAAATTTTTATTATTTATTATATTTCATTTGCTTTTGATCATTTTTGGCAGGTGATTATAATATTAGTGGTTATAACTTTCAATGGACTGATGGTTTTTTTGGAATGTCGCTATCGCCAATAGGCGATGATGGATACAAAATACTCTATTTTCATTCTATGTCTGGTATCACGGAATTTTCCGTGTCTACAGAGGTTCTACAGGATAATACATTACAAAAAGGAAAAAATTATCACAATTTCCAGGTTGTTGGTAATAAAGGACCGTTGACTCAAGGACCATCTTCTGTCCTTGATCCAGAAACATATGTTAATTATTTTGCTCAGATTAATAAAAATGGTATTGCATGTTGGAATACCGCAAAAAAATTAAATCCAGAAACATTCAGTAAGTATTGCACAAAAAATGTTTAATAAAAGACTTATATTTATATGTGTGCGATAAAATTTATTTATTTATCACTCCTTGTTATTATTACTCTTTATTGTTAGTATTTTATTATTAGACTATATGTATATGGTATTAGATCACAATCGCTTTTATTTTCAGAATTGGTGGCGCAAGACAATACGACGTTGGTGTTCCCTCAAGATATAATTATTGATAAAAAGACTAAAAAATTATACGTACTTTCCAATAATTTGCCGAAATTTATATTTGACGGATTTGATTCGTCTAAAATGAACTTCTTTATTACTTCAGCTGATCTTGAAACACTAACATCTTTATGTAAAAGCTAGATAATGGCAATAATATTAGCATTGATGAAAAATACTATTCGTACTTTTATTGTACGTAATAATATGATATATATATATATATATATATATATATATAATGGTGTGGCAATTGAAGTACATATATAGATTATAATTTACTTATAATAAAAACACAATTTTAATTGTTTATCTCATTTATATATTTGAAAGAGTGTGTGATTAAAATTAAAAATTGTAATTAAAGAAACATTCTTTTTTAATTCAGCGCTTGCCATCAATTTTTGGTCTTTGTTTTATTTAATGTTTTATCGAAGATAATTCGATATAAATTTAAGAAGAAACAAGCAATGTAATCGGATCAGACTACAGATATCTTCTATATGTGATTTTGCAAATTATGAAAAGAGAGAAGACAAAAAGAATCGGTTCGTAACTTACGATAAATATATTTAACTTATATAGATAAGCTTATTTAATATATCGATTATTTGAAAGAACGTGCGATTAATTAGAAGTAGCGTATTTTCGTGCGGCGGATACATTGTAGGATTGCAATTTTAGTACTGTCATTTTAAAATAACCGCCGACTGTGTCTCCGGCTAGTCAATCCCTTGATAATTCAAGGAACTTTTAACTGCAACCTTTATAACTCCCGCGGCAGCTTCCGCCTCTCCTCGTCCCGTCGAACTCATCCTAGGGGCGCTACTTTCTTCCGCCCCCTTTACGACTGGTCTACTCTCTCTTTACGGAGCTGTACATCTTAAATAATTTATCCTAACGTAGTTGCCGGTGTTTTTATAACTGTTTTACCGCCCGCTCTCGCCGCCGTGATGTGCATTATTTAGCTCCGTCGGTTTTTTAAGCGAAGTCGCCGGGCGCGTAGGTGCGAAAAGACTGAAGGCCTATTCAGGCCACATCTGCAGAATTAAAATGTATGCCAGTGGTAGCCTCCGGCCCGACATTCAATTAAACCTGTCGGATTTCGCGCGCGGTGCCATTAACCTGGCGCTGGGCACGCGAGTAATCTCTTAGAGAAATAAGAATGGCAATAGCAGAGACTGCGCCTGCCTATAGCAATCCTTATTGGATTGTAACTCGCGTATTCTCTTTTTCTCCCTCTTTCTCTTTTTTTCTCTCTCGAATCAGATGTATTCCAAAATATATATATTTAATAATAAAGATCTTGTAAATACTATGTTATACAACAATATATAAGTAGAATTATGCACACAAATGTAAAAAGATCAAGCGTTTTGACCGAAATTACTTAATTTGCATTTAAATCTACAATCTTTTTCTTTTTTTTTTTTTAACAAACAACATATTCTGTTCTGGTTTTTTGTCTTTCCTTTTTTTGTTTTCTTCTTTCTTTCTTTCTTTATATATCTCCAACATTTTTTACTGAATAACATTCTTGTGTGAATTATTTGCGAGTCACGAGAGGATCCATATCGCGCTCGATTCGCACAAACAATACGTATGTACATCCCGTCGCACATTTTACAGCTACTCGTATCTGAAAGGAGCTCGTTTTTACGTATCTCTAAATTTCTGTCCCGCTGCTCAAATATTGTCAGCTGTCTTGCATTATTCATCTACCGTAGACATCTTTGTTATCTTTACCGATAAGTCTAAGGATGAAGAACGAACGGATTTCGACAGGAATCCCACGCCTCTTTCTGTACTCGCTTTTTCCTTCTTCATTCCCGCCTCTCTCTTTTCTACTCTTCGCGCTCCTGCCTAAGAACGAAGGTGTAGAATGCAGAATGCAATGTCGTGCTCTCTTGCAGAGAGCACTTTGACACAGCCCCACGGGTACATTACTAGGATTGCTGCCACCAATTGAACTTCCCCAACTCGCCGAGAAAGAGAGAGAGAGAGAGAGAGAGAGAGAGACCCTAGCTCGACTCCCTTATATCTGCAAACACAGCCGCCCGAGGCGACACCGCCGTTCAAACACTCAATCGCGCTCGATTCACAACGAGCTGAAGTAACTCGAAATTTTCCATTGTTAACATTATTTGACTTATCCGCGCCGATGCCGGCACACTGATCTCCATAATAGGTAATACCATGAAAGGATTCGTGCGTCGGTATTGTTCGACCAAGTTTTGCACGAGCGCTATGATTAAGACCCACTCTTGTGCTCCGTGTGGCGGGTTGTAGACATCTCTCGGAATGATACAAGGAAATTTATAATAGAATATTTGATGTAATTATCGATGTTGTTTCAACATATCTTCTCTTTACTTTGCGTTCGACTTTTTAACTTTAATTTTGTTTTTATTAAGTCCAAAAAACTACATACACAAATAGATTTCAAAATAAAGTTTTTACTTTACTTAGTAACTCTCTCTCTCTCTCTCTCTCTCTCTCTCTCTTTCTCTATTTTAAAAATATTTTAAATTTATCTTAGTTGCATATTTTATGCATAATAAAAGTAAGATTGTTACGAGATATCTATTATATATTTCTCTTCTTTCAGTACTGCTGCATTACACATACAATGTAAACGCTATTCTGTGGAATGTTCAGTTTAATTCATTTATAAGACGCAGATATTATTTGTTTGTGTATATACAAATATTTATAAAGATTTCTATAACAATTTTTATAAAAATATATACATGCATATATTTCTTATAATTCTATTAAAAATCTATTTTTAAGTTACAAATGCGTAGTAGCTCTCACGTAGCTTAAATAAATTATATAGACATATATTTGCTTAAAACATTAATATTGCCAATTATACAGTGTTGAGTGTGTCAAAACAAATTTTATTTGCAATTAATTCTTTATGTATATTTGAAAGAAATTATTTTACTTGATTTCTCCTCGAGTAAACCTGCAGAAACAGTTATGTTTAAAACTTTCTTACTATATTATGTATGTTAAAATGTTATCTGTTTTGATTTTTATCAAATAAATTGTGAAACTTCAAGTTATTCTACCTTCATTTCTTCAAATATATATTATTTCATTTTTTAAATATATTTAGTATAAGATTGACACCAAAAGTGTCACAAATTACCGGAATATTTATATGGTTCATCAAAGTTTTTTACGAAAAAGACAAATTTATTCCGGGAGCTTGCATACCCGTTTGGATACTGTAACTTGCGTAGGAGAAAGTCATTTCTACGTACGACCGATTACATGTCATCGAAATCCACAATACGGAGGTCTCTCAGGTAGCGATATCGTCAGCGGATATATCAGACAGATATATCCGCTAATACACTGGCTTCTCGCGCCCATAGTACCACTTTATACGACCGAAATTCCCAGTAAGATGCAGAAGGACACCAGGCATGGCGGGGGGGAATTCGTAATACGGAGGGCCGTTCTACGACTCCGCTGGGAGGAATTCCGGGGTACGTTTTAAATTGCTGCATCCCCAACCTTCTTGTTTATGTATGCTACCGTGTTTCTTATTCTTGTGCGGCAGCGAAGGAGAGCGCGCGCTCCCCTAACTTTATGTGCACAGTGCCGACATAAGTATGCAATCTATGCGTCGGTGTGGACCGATGTGGTCGTATAGGTGGCACGTGTATACGTATGCACGTGTACGTGTGCACACTTATGTGTGGTGTGCGTGAAAGCGGCACGGCTCTATCCTAAGGAAAACGTGCTACACACGCATAACATCGCTCGCGCACGTATATGTGTATTGTATGGCGAAACGTGGTCCTATGTTTTCTCCCGCCGTGTATTCGGAGTTCCTACGATCCGCGCTTTTTCTCCCGTAGATTCTTTTCGTGTGTTTCGAGAACACAGCCTAGACTTTTCTTTCCTTCGTATTTCCACTACTAGTGGCGCGCACTTTTTTGCACTCCTATCTCTCCACCACAATTGCTGTAATCTACGATCTAGGATGGTAGATTTAACCGTGGATCTTAATAATTTGTAAAATTTTTAATATTAAATGAGTCGAGAGAAAAAAAGAGAAAGAAAAAGAGAGAGACAAGCAAAAATGCTTTTCTGCGACAATTAAAACGACAATTAATCAATTCGATATTTTTATTGATATATATGTTTATTTTTGTAATTATGTTACGCTATATATACGCTATATATACGCGCGCGCGTGTATACACATATACGCGCGCGCACACGCACACGCACACGCACACACACACACACACACACACACACACACACACACACACACACACACACACACACACACACACACAC
>QVOA01006833.1:0-42887 GCA_014825685.1 Pseudomyrmex cubaensis | reverse complement strand
GTTTTCTGTGCAAACGGGATCTAGGCAAACGGAATCTGTACAACCGTCGATCTGCGCAAAAGAAATCTGTTCTATTGGTGCCCTGCCATTAAACTCTACTTTAAAACTGTTAGAAAAAAAAAAAGAAATTTCGGACATATTGTAAGCGTCAAAGTAGCATCTACTTTCTCTCTTACTCCTACATCAAAAAAGAGGAATTGAAGATCAATGTAGACGCTTAAGTTCGACTCGGATATTTATTTTCGTATAAGATAGCTCCGCAATGAGCGTCACTCGACGACTACGCGCGTCCCTCTGTCATAAAATTCTTTTAAATGATTTTGTTGCCTGTGAATTTTTGATCAACACCCACATTCGCATGTACATACACAATTCGCAAGGGAACATACATATAATAACGATGTTTCTTCAATAAACTAGTAGCGCTAGTGATTTCTTTTTTATTGGGATAATGAGATTGAATTGTATCTGCGTTTTACATACCTCGTGTGTCTCACCATATCTGCCGTCGGCCGTCGGCCGTCGGCACTGCCATATTCGATGTGCCGTAGGACAATTTCGCTTTGACGCTTCCGACGTCGAGGTTGTCGACGAAACTCGTTATTGAAACTGCCTCAGACGAATTATACTTCACAAGTGCAAAGAAGATAGCGTGAATTCTCGAACACTTTCGAAGCACAACACTGTATTCACACAACAACGCGTCGCGCGACTCCGACTTTCTTCCGACGGCAGGTTGAAATAACAACGAGAATAGTACGTCGAGAAATAATCACCACTATCACTGAAATCACTTTTTCCGAGTTTCGCGGAAGCACGACGATTTGTTTCGTAACGCGTGCAGATCCATATTCGGATCAATAACGACGTAGTAAAAGCTTAAATATCGCGTACGTGTCACGATCCATCAAGCAAGATGGCGAGACTAGAGATCCGCGCGAGCGACGCCGAGGGCGCGCGAGCAAGAACGATTAAGTACCTACGATCGACCGCGATCAACAACGTTCCTGGCGCTACGTATACGTAGTCCTCTTCAGTCGCCATCTTGCCCGACGGATCGTGACACGTACGCGATATTTAATCAATTTATTTGCGTTATTGATCCGAATATGGATCTGCACGCGTTACGAAACAGTCGTCGTGCTTCCGGGAAACTGGAGAAAAGTGATTTCAGTGATATCGGTAATTATTTTTCGACGTATCCTTCTCGTTGGTTTATTCGATCTTCCGTCGGAAGAAGGTCGGAGTCGCGCGACGCGTTGTTGTGTGAATACAGTGTTGTGCTTCGAAAGTGTTCGAGAATTCACGCTCTCTTCGTTGAACTTGTGAAGTATAATTCGTCTGTGGCAGTTTAAATAATGAATTTTGTCGACAACCTCGACGTCGGAAGCGTCAAAGCGAGATTGTCCTACGGCGCATCGAATATGGCAGTGCCGACGGCCGACGGCCGACGGCAGATATATTATATGGTGATACACACGAGGTATGTAGAACGCAGATACAATTCTATTTCACATTTATCTCGATAAAAAAAATTATTAGCGCTACTAGTGAAGAAACATCGTTATTATATGTTCCCTTGCGTAAAATTTAATGATGTTTGAACGCGCGTACATATTTGTGGAAGTTTCAATTTTAAATAACAGACTCACTATAAATAACATGTAATATAATTATCCGTTTTCGGGGTTTACGACGTAACAAAATGAAACAGCAATTTCCGTGGTTATTTTACGCGATATTATACCGCGAGATAAACTCTAGATGACAAACGCTTTTCCGGCCGCAAAACAAGGATTCTAAGAATACAAGAGTGTGTTCAAGAGACAAATTGCGACCAAACAAATTGCAGGCTGTGTTAGAAAAAAAAAGAATTTTAATCTACAAGAATCAATATAGATACACATATACGCAAGTAAATATTTTGCTTGACAAACATTGCGACCCTTCCCGTTTGATAGAGAGAAAAAGCCGAAAATTGTTTCGCATGTAAACAACTTTGCTTTACACAAATATATAAATATATAGATATCGATCACTGCTGATTGCATAAACCGCGAACGTCGAGTGACATTAAATAAATATTTCTTTTATTTTCAGTTCGCGTGTTGCGCGCCGTGTAGTATTTACAATATACGATCGGAATAATTTAGGCAAATCGACTGGAAAGCACAGGAAAAGCGATAAATTACGGATTAATTACTATTAAAGAGCGCCGTTAAATCAATCAGTCGCATCCGTAATTCGTATTACGTTTTATTTGAACGAAACATATCGTTGCGAGTAAAATCCATCTACGTTGGCTTCTCTCGTTTGCGGGGACGCGCGGATTTTCCTCTCGAGCGGGCGCCGCGTATGTATATTGCGCGGACGGGCGCGTGCGCCATGCATAATGGGCGATTAAAAATAATATTTCCACTCACATGGGTTTTTTTTCTCGCGCGCGCAAACAATGCGGCGCGCCATTGTACAAATGGCTCGTACTCTGCATAATTTCCGGTAATTTTAGATCACCGCGATAAAGAGCGGTGTGTGTGGTGTTTCGGGGGAGAAAGAGCGGCACAGAGTCTCTTCGGCCCGGAGAAAGAGAGGCTTCCGTGTGGAGCCTCTTCAGAACTATTACTCTCATGCGTGCGCGTTCGTCGTATTACTCGGGAGAGGCTGGCATTAATTTTACGGAACAATGCGCGTCTCAAAAATGTTCATACTCTATCGAGCGGAGCATTTTTTGAAAGAATTTTAACCGCTCGAAATTCGATAGCACGTAATTTGTATGCTGCATTTTTTTCAAATTTTTTTTTTTATTTATTTAGAAGATATAAGTTCACGTGTAAAATGCAAAGAATTAATTTTTCTTCTTTATTTGCGAGAACCGCGGACGGTACATTTGCAAAATACGCAAAGTACTTTCGATCGCTGCTGTGAAACCAAAAGTTTTCAAAGTTGACCGACAACTCTTATAAAAAAATTACTAGCGTTGATTAACATATAAATTGTGCAAAACAGTATATCTTTCAACGGTTACATCGCGAAATTGTTTCTTACGTTCGGAGAATGCGGATGAGCGCGAACGACTTATCTCGTGCGTGCGCGTTGTTGTGTGAGTGCAATAGCGGAAAACGCGGGGTGCATGAGAATTAATTCTGCAATGGCCGTGAGCGCGCAGCCGCCGCCTCGAGTATCCGTTACACACACATATACACACAGACACACACATATAGAATGCGTTTTTATTATTTCTCAGGACTCTCATTGTATCCTGTTATTGATTCCCCCGCGGCGCGCGGCGGAACCCGGCTGCAATCGCAATAAAGGTACTCCCGCCGATATAACTCGTATCCTCAAGGATACAACTTCATAATAACGCAAATCGAAACGCTCCCCCATTATTTGCGCGAAGAATGGTCCGACCTTTAACGGCTTTAAAAGAACGTGCTTTTTTTGCACACGGTGGTATAGGCCGATAGTTTGCATAATGTAGACGACGATATCGGAAAATTAAAGAGCAGCGACAATTTTTGTTTTTTTTTTTCACATAAAGCACCGCGTAGCAATAAAAAGAAATTATATTTCGAATCGTCGTTTAAATTATTATCGATGTCACATCGTGCAAGCAAGCGCAAACTCGAACTCGCGCTAATCAACAGCGAACAATCTTCTCAATGGTAGTTTTATTCGTGTTCTTACAGGTCAGCATGAGCACCAAGGAATCGTAGCGACGAGCGCGGGACACGGGAAGCTAAGAACGCATGCCTAAATCAGCCCGGGATAACTTGCTGGTAAGCGGCTAACGGGTCACTTCTAGGGGATAATAGGTAAGTAAGTTCAAAACGCGCGTATAAGCGCGTTTGAGTATCTGCAGTGCAGAGGCAGACAGACAGGCAGGCAAGCTTGCGCGCCGGCGAGGATTTAAATATCATTTGGAGCGCATAATCATCGTCTGCTAATGAGAAACCTTCCGCGCCAGTTGTGACGGGTTAAAAAATCTTGAAAATCGTTCTCGCTCGGCTAATTAGTTATCGACCGGTAAAATCGTCGTCGCTCCGTCAATGAGGGGGGGTGGCCTCGTAAAACGAGACATCGTTATCACGCTCGCACTGCGCCACGGAATGTAATTTCAAGAGTTTAATAAAGCAGCAGAGAGCGCGCACTCGAGACACACACACACATACACACACAGTTGCAATTTACGATAGAGAGAGAGAGAGAAAGTTCGCATAATCGATGTATCGCCGCTGGTCATATCGGGGGAGGGAACGGATCCCCGGCATCGCAGGATCGTAGTGTGCGTTATCGCGAAGCACGCTCCCGCTCGTTGCAGGCGTATTAATGGCACATTCATGCCGCGCCACTCCGATATAGTTCGAAACATCGATATCATAATATCTATCTATTCCAAATTGAGATGCATTGGCGCGCGGCGAGTGAATAAAACAACGTAAAATGAGGAATCTTCGGCATTTACTCGGTACCTCTATAATAACAGACAACATTTTGTCTGTCATAAAACGAACGTCTCGCGCGCGAACGATTAGGAAGATAACGAGTGCTTTATTGCATTAACATAATTGCGCGAGCGGAGTTTCCGGGGGATATCGACTACCGGGCAATCGCGTTTGCTCTCCGGTCATCCCCCAATATTTCGTGGGCCATCCGGTTTTAACGACGCGCATGCATGCACGTGTATACGTAAACGTTGTACAAGCGTCTAGCCGCAATTCGGCACACACGTCGAAGCTGAGTTTTCCCTGCGGTGCTCGCGTGTACACATTTGGATCGAATCACGCGCGCGCGCTCACATACACACACACATAAAGGCACATCCCGTTCGTCATGTGTGGAAGCGATGAAAGCGATGCGATCACGAAGTCGGCGATAAAGAGCGACCGTGGGGTTTGGAAAAGGGAACGGGGGACCAACTTCGCAGACAGTTTAAACCCCACGCCGACTCGGAAATCCGTCCTTTCCCCTTCTCCTACACTTCGCCGCGCGAATCCGAGTGGTATACTACTTGACCGTTCGAGTGGGGTCTGAATAGTGAATATCTTCGATATTCGCGCGGAAAGTTCGGACCTTCAACGAGTTCACGTGTTATCTGTTGCGATGGCCGCGGGACGAGAGCCCTTAATAAGAGGATGGTTGAAGAGCACGTCCGAATCCAAGGGATAAACGTAACATGAATATTTGATACGATATATAGTACGAAATTTAGTTTTTCAATTATAATAGAAATGTAGGACAAATTTTTGTTTTGTGCGCGCATAAAATGACAGCTTACAAATGATTGTCTCGCGCGTGAAAAATAAAAATGTTGTCGAAATATATGTCGCCGCTATATTTTTCTGAAATTCGTGCGAATCGGTTTGTTCCTCCCCCCTTTCCTCCGTATTTGTGATTATGAAGGTATTTTATGATTCTCACGCGTGCGCGCGCGTTTGCAGCCGAGAGTTAAATAAATTAGTCAGACGCACCAATTCGGTTATAATTGAGTGGATAATGTGAAGACTGAAGTACGCCGCACATATTTAATATGCGTAAAATTAGTGGCTCCGTCGAATGAAATTTCTCTCGAGTACTCGGATAAAGAGAAAGAGATGAGAGAGAGAGAAAAAGAGCTCGAGTTCAATAATACTGGCGAGATATATATACGCCGGTTAAATAGAAATTTTAGTGGCTTTCGATTCAGTGAATCCGCACTCTTCGATCTCTCCGCCGTGGAAAATCTGATTTGTCAATTTTTATCGATGTACGGGAAGTGCTTCGGGAAGGCTATATATAATCCGCAAGGATTCTTTAAAAATAGTTACGTAGTACGTTGAAATTGTGTTTTGTTAAATATAAAAAAAATCTGAGAGTTTTTTTTTTTTTTTTTTTTTTTTAACGCAAGTATGTGAAACGTTTGCATATTATATTCCTATATATTATATTCTTGCAAAGTTTGTTTTTGCGCATTTTTGCATTTCAAACCCATTTTTCTCTGTAATTTAGCTCGGTATTGATATTTTGAGCTTTGAAATATTCCGTGCAAAAATTTATTATTTCACACAATCGCGCGCATTTACAAAGTTTGAAATTCGCAAAAATTATGATGTCCAATAGTGTGTGGGTTTATCGCGGACGGGCGTCGGCGCGCGCTGATCGACGAATTGCCGGCAAATTGAGTTTCGGTCGACACGTTTTCGAGACCGATATTATTGCGGTGCTCAAACCAACTGCTTTTATTGTCTGCGCTAACTGCGCGGATTTCCGGCAGATGAAGGGGCGAACGCCCCGCCGCGATAGAACGAAATAATTACCGGTATCACGCATATTTACAACGCGCTCGGAAGAATCGACACCCGCCGTTGTAATCGCAGCAATACGCGTTTTATGTCGCGCATTTTCATCAATTTCGTGTGTATTCGAGCTGCTCAGCGACGCGTGAAAGCGAGCGTGATTGAAATATCTGTCAATTCTCTCACTCTCGTGTGTGCGTGCGTGTGTGCGTGTATGTGTGTGAGAGATATTGATCGGTTTTTATGAATATTAGAAAAACAACATTATGAAAATAAATAATTACAGGTGATATTGGCTTTTTGTGATTTTTTAAAATGAAATATATTATTAACAAGTTCCGACAGATTTAAACACGAATTCTTTTCTCTTGTTGTCAACATTTTAATATCCACAGTCGTATAAAATCCCGGCCCGTGATCGCGAGAATTTGCTGCCAAAATTAAATTCCATCCGGCAATACGATATCAGTAACATTCTCACTTTTCCATTGGCAACCGCAGTATTATTACTGGAATGAAATTTCGGCGATATAATATAATATCGGTAATATATATTCTCGCACTTTTCCGTCACGTGTGCGCGGCGGTCGCAGGATTATTATTCGAAATTATTAAATTTCGCCGAGTCGCTGAACAGTCGTGTTGCGCGATATACAATTATCGGTCGCGTGCAGTTAGTTACATACATATCTCGTTACCAGCAGACACACGTCATAGTGCACACACATAAGTACACTTTACCCCCGTGAATTTTCGCGCTAAATACTTGCTTCATCGGTTATGTGAAAATGCAGAGAAGCGCTTTTGGCCTCTACAGGAATTTCGCACAAGTGGGTTAAAGTTAACTTTGCGGAAACACATTAATGGTTATAATTAAACATGTATAATTATTTATGATAATATCCTATTCTCTTTCTACTCCTTTTCTCTCTCTCTCTCTCTCTCTCTCTCTCTCTCTCTTTCTCTTTCTCTTTCTCTCTTCCTCTGATACCGTACATACATGTTAGGCAAGTCACACGTAACAACCGAGTTTCCATAAGTTTGCTCGCATCGATGTCCAACGAGAAACTCCGCCGTCCTAATTGAAGTTCAACATGCGCGTCAGCTAACGAGCACGTGGTCGCGCTTCCCGGTCGTTTCTGTCATGTGGCTCTTTTCGAGCGCGCGTCGACGATAACGACAAATGCAAAACCTAACAGCGCTATCGATAGCGCCGCGCCGCTTCTCCGGCATTGTGTTCGGACACCGCAACCTTTTGACTTCGATGGACCCCATCTCCCGAGCACGACCCAAGATAACCCTTTCATCTCGATACGCCTGAATGCGTTTTCGCGGACTTTTGTGCGAAACCAGGCGACCGAACAAACGTTGCACGAACAAAGCGACTTTTTGCGTATGCAAAGAGCGCAAACTCCGAAACGGTAAAATTCGATACTTTTTTCATAACTAATAAGTCGTTGATTTACAAACATAAGATAAGTAGATGATATTGACGGATTTTTGTTTGAGATAATTTCAAAATAACTAGAGAAGATATTTTTGTTTTTGCAAAAACGATTATTGGAAGAAACACATTTTGTTTTTAAATATTTATAAAAGTTAAAACTAAATTGTCCGTGACAACAGAAAATTATAGATAATATACATACTTAATTCGTCAAAACTGTTAATTCAGAATCTTTATTCTTTTACATCGACTCTGTGAAATGGTTGGAGAAAAAGAATAACAGAGATTACAAAATCAGATTTTAAATTCGCATTGCGATTAATATCGTTGCGATAACACTACACTAACGCAATAATTATATCGCGATTGTAATTTTGATATTTGCATCGATGACTTTCCAAAAATGTGCGTATGCGCGGCAAATATTATGCCAATAATTACAAAAGTGATGCTTAATATGGAATTTGCACAATAATCAAAAGCATACCGGCATATTTATGAAATTTTAAATTAACGCGGCTGCATATTCGTACTTTATTATTTATACTTGTGTGTGTGTGTTTTATTATTACGACATTTAATAAATATTATTTCTATTTTTCTCTGTTTCTCGCTCTCTCTCTCTTTTTTCTCTTGTAATAATACAGAATAATTGCAGTAATAATTACTGAAATATTGCCGTCACTTAAAAATAATTTGAATAATCCAACGCGAGAGAAATTGTTTTTCGAAATTCGCTAGCCTCGAAAATTGCATTGTCGGACCGATCCCGTCGACGGGACTCGTCATCGACCATCACGGTCTCATGCAGTGTTAAGTTACGAGGGGCGGGTCGGTTGAATCAGGAGAGAGAGTCGATTTCCATTATCGTGAAATCAGAGGGCGGCACTTTGACGGACGCACCTCAACAGACTGACGGAGGATCGAGGACGTTTCCGGCGTCATCGTATTTATGGGGAACGCGCAGCGTGTGTAATAGCTCCGAGGGATATAGGGTGGAACGTAACTCACAGGAGAGTCGGCCCGGGTCCCTCACCGTTATATCCCGCGCCACCGTATTTCCGTAATCCGGGACAACACTCTCGTCCCTGTGCACCACCACCATCACCACTGCCATTCCCATAGATACACCGCGCGAGACTACAACCGCGAACGTTCCACTTGCCAGTTACTTTGAGGTCGAGATACCACCCTCTCCGTCGGCGGTCCCTCTTCAACCCCCGACGGATCCTTCTCCGGGCTTCATCCTGTCCACTCGGATGCGATAGCATCTTAATCGTGCTAATTCGCGGCCACCCATCACCGGCCGATGTCGGGTATATACCGTGTTACCGGCCACGCCGGGGATTTTGAGGCTTTAGTCTCTATCCTGGCAAGACCCAAATTTAATATCAGAGCTTCCGGGTTTAAGGCGCGGACAAAAGATTCGAACGAATTATTTAATCGAAATTAAATAGCCGCTCTCAATGCCGGAAAACGAGAAAGTTTGTATCTTTCAAGATGTAAACACACTAATATATTTAAAAAACAATTTTTGAATTACATTTATTTCGGTTAAGATATATAATTATAGTTGTACATACGTTCTACTCAAATTTAAATGTGTATCAGGGGATATATAATTAAATATTTATTCTATTTTCGATATTATTACAATATAATTATTGGTTTTCTCTTCTAAATATTATTGATTTTCTTTTTATAGTAGGAGGGCAATAGTATTTAAAGTACAATATCTAAAACTAATAAGGTCACACAAGACTTAAATAACATTATTTTCGTATTTTGAAATTTATATTTGAAAAACTACAAATATTTGCAAATGCATTACCGAAATATTTTGTTGTCGCGTGACTGAAATTTGTTCATTAATTATTGTAACGTTTATCGTCCAAACAGCAGAAATAATTCACTGAAATTGTTAGACTTTGGCACGATCCAAGTTTGTCCTATATTCGACAAGATAAATCCCTGAAATAAACAGTAACGACAAAACAACAATATTTTCGGTATTATTATAAATCCTACAGAAGTCGTTGTGATCGAAATCGGCTACAAAGTGACAAAGCAAAATAAACTGCACGGGTTTAACGTGCATTGACCTTTCGCATTTTAATTGAAAATTGTGACAGCGGCGCGTACGAAAAGTGTGTGTGCGTGTGTGTGTATGTGTATGTACGTAGGTATGTGTCGTACGTGTGAACATATTGGTTTGAATAAATATAAATACGAAAGACAGAGTGTGACGGAAGCAACATGACGGTAATGTATTTGCATCCCTGAAGAATTGAAGTAAAAATTAAGATTGAGAGTGAAAATCGAAACAGTGTCGAAAAAAAAGCAGATCTCACGGGAAAACGCGCGATGTACGAGATAAGATAAAGTTGACTTTTCGCTTCGCAGACTTATCCGAGACGGAGGGAAAGAAAAATCCCGAAGTTCTTCGGGATCGCATATATTTGCAAATTACATAACAAAGTTTATCCCCGGAGAACAACGCGCGCGTAAAGTACGAAAACGAGCAGCAAACAATCAGATTTGATTTGACCGCAATTATCTTTTCTCAATCGTGCTAAAATTCTTCGTCCCAAGTATCAGCGAGGAGACTTAATGAGAGATTCAGTCGGGCCGGCGCCATTCGAAAATATCTCGATCCGGGGATGGGAGCGAGTCGAGACGGAAATGCGAACTTCGGTAATTATCGTCGACGTAATGTCTTTACCGAAGTGCCGAACCTAAAAGCATCGTGAGGCATCCGTCCGGAAAGTATGAAGTAAGGGAGGAGGCTGGTAACTAAATCGCCTTACAGCCAGAGCTATACGAATGATGTTCGGGCGTAACGTAAGTACCGACGACAGCTCGGTAAATCCGATACTGCGAACATTATCCTTCGGGAGTCGTCTTACTTTGCGCGTTAACCTCGATCTACCAAAGAATCGCGCGAGTGCTACGCGAAAGAGAGAAAGGGAGAGAAACACGTTAGCAACGTGGACCCTCTATCTCTTGGTTGAAAACGTTTACAACTTGACTCCGGGCGAGGGCGAAAAATTCCGCGATATCGTCGGTTTTTTTTTCCTCCACTTCCGCGAAGCAACGATTTCAGCTCAATTTTTTGCGCGAAATACGCATGGTTTTGCGTGTCCGATATTTTTTATATCACATGTATATTTTATTTTTTTTTTTTTTTTTTTTTTTTTTTTTTAACACGTTATTTAGATAGGTGTAACGTTGTGTGAAATTACATACACATGTAGTGAAAGAGAGAATGTACATTTGCGTTAAAAGTAATTATTAAAATAATTTATTGGAAAAGATGTTCCTTCTATCTCCGCCGCATGAAATTTTAATGACAAATCCTTTGATGAATATGCAGCCAATTTCTCCTTAGCGAAAATTCGATGGCAGCTCATCACTTATCCCAACTTTCTAAATTTCAATTTTAAATATCTTGCGCAACTCGCTCTCCTTTCTCTCTCTCTCTCTCTTTCTATACCTTAAATGAAATCTTTCGTATAACCGAAGCACTTAAGATTATCTGAAAAATGATTATCTACATTTTTGAAATTCAATTTCGTATTCCGAAATTTTCCGTATCGAATATCCTCGGAATTAAACGTTCGTCGACGATTCCGGTTGAAGTTGATTACAAATTTGTTAATAATTTCGTTTAGATTCGATGTAGTGAGAAATCTCGTGCGAGATTAATGGAACGTGCAGTATCTGAGATACGACACTTTGTCGCGTACTGCACACGCGATGCGTTTATATTTTCCCAAAAATAAATCTAACGACAATGCATAAAATATACGAAGGAATATTTACCGACGATTTTGCACGAAACGCGACACAACTCGCATCGAGTGTATATATCTGCGCCTTAGAAATTCATTGCAGGAATATGGAGTTGTCGATAGAACATCGAATATGCAGACGCGATGAAATTATTATAAAAGTTACTCGGAGGAAAGAGAGAGAGAGAGAGAGAGAGATAGATAGAGGCTCGGAGAAGAGAATTTCTGCCACTTCAGCGCGACTGTCGCTGAAACTTGCCGTGAAATAGATGTTTGGATAACTTTGAGACGAGGCCAACCCGGTGCCACACAAAATAACGTGTGCGAAAGTTTCTTCCCGGCGTTTGTCCAAAGAAGCGCGCGCGCTAATCGTTTAGTCGTGTCTTTTTACCGTGTCATTCTTTAATGATACATAGATTTTCAACGATATTTTTCGATTTGCAGAACGCGCTATTATTTTCACGTCGCTTGTTTAAAATTTCAATATCGGACAGCTGCGCGCGCGTCCGACTACGTTAACGAGATTATACGCGTTAATTTTGACAGCGTCGGTGTGTGTTAGTTAAAATTCGCAGTTCACGAGAAAGAGAGAGAGAGAGAAAGAGAGAGACTGTCGGCATTTGTCATTTTTATTCGAGAAAAATTAAAAGAGCTCTTTTCCGTTTTCTGTTCAAAATTACAGATAGGCCAACAATTGAAGAGCGACTCTTTGTTACTAATAACGGATTTTTTTTAATTGAAAAACCTTATACAAAACCACGGTGCTCGTTCTACCGCAATTGCAATCTGTCGAATAATTGTTCTCCGAATTCAATTTGAGATTAATCGAGTTTTGTTCTGCTCTGCATTTGTTACGAGAAAGTTCGTTCGCATAAAGAAAAGCTCATCGATAATCTCCGCTCTTTAAAATTCCTCGAAAGAAGCGAGCGCTCGCATCAACGCCACGTTAAAGGAAATTTTCCGCGGATAACATCGTAAGGAATTCTTTATCGGTCGAAGTTTGACGTAAGAATTTATGACTTCGCATGCGAAAAAAAGAAGAACATCGCCGAGCACGATCGGTTGTCGGTCCCTCTCTCGCAGCTTCCAACTTCCGTGACGACAACGTCGTCGTCGTCAACACTTTGCGGACGTGAAACGTCTTGTCACGACGAAATAATATGTTTCCGGAGAATATTTTCTTGCTTTACTTTTCTCTCTCTCTCTGTCTCTCTCCCTCTCATTCACTGAGTGTTTGTACTCTAATTATAACTACATATACAGAGCGCAATAATCTGTTTAATTAGTCTTCCCATCGCAGATTAAATTAGGTAAACTCTCATTCGTGATGGCGAGCGCAAGTTTCAGAGAGCGGAGCGTGAACCACTTTGATGCGAGTGTTGTACGGTTTGCAACGGCTAACGAGTGGAGATGTGAAAATAGAGAGACGGCCGCGAAGAGAGGTGCGCGCAAGAGAACCCACCTTCTCCCGTCCCGATAAATCATCCCCGGGAAAAACTTGCGGGTCACTCGAGCTCTAGCGGGAAAACGTGGTCCACTTGTTATGCGAGTAGCGCGCGGCGCGCGCGCGCACCGTGATATTCCTTGCATAATTATTACCGCGCCGGCTCTCGGGAAGGGACTTCTTATCTGTTCCTGACTGGAATACAGGATGGCGCGCGGGCGTCACGTTCGGAGGATTTTTGCGTCACGTGCCGGCCTCTCTCTCTCTTTCTCTCTCTCTCTCTCTCTCTCTCTCTCTCTCTCTCTCTCTCGTCGCGGGAGACAGATCCGTGTGCTGTTCCTCTCCACTTCCGAGGAGTAGAGGAATCAATTCGCGGGAGCAGCCGAGCGGCATGATACGCCGAGACGAGGCCGCGGCGTGCGTATGGCAGGACGATAGGGTTGGGGATGTATTTATCCCCTTCCTCCCTTCTCTTTTTCGGTAGACACTCCATTTTCTCGATCGCCCGCCGTATATTCGCGAAAGATCATGTGTGTGTAGAAAGAGAGAGAGAGAGAAAGAAGAGGAGTTGATGATAAAATTTTAGAAACCTATTCACGACTCGAAATGTGAATCGGAAAATCTGAAGATTCACGCGGAATGAGATTGCCTGAGGTGAATTCGAGAATTCATCAGGATTGCTCACCGATCCTTTAATTTCCATCGATAGAAAGTTTTCTGTGCAATCAATCCTTTGTTTAAAAAATATAACTTGCAATTGGAAAAATAATTTTAAGAGAACACATTTTGACACGCATTGTCTCTTTTATTTGGATAATTTTAACTAATGAATGTAAAACTCAATGTGTATATGTGTGTGTATATGTGTAATTGCACACACATCAATACAATTATTCAGAGAAAATATCTGTGAGCAATAATGGTGTTAAAAATTCATTACTATCTTCAATATTTATCAATTAAGTCGTTATAAATATAATAATGTTTGAACGTTTCGAATCCAATAGATCCAAATAATTAAGAACGAAAAATAAAGGGGGTGTTTACGCGAAACATCAGATCGATATGTGACAAAAAGCTCTTATACACGCTCGGCTTCGTTTAATTTTAGACACTTGATTGTAATTTGCATCCTTCACAAGCATCTTATTAATGATTCCGCGAAAGCAACGTCTACGACTTAAAGATTCGAGGAGGCTGCTGCAACTACAGTGCGCTTATCCTAACGGTGACACGTAGTCGCTGTTGTTGCTGCCAGTCGCAGTGGCTTTCTCCGGAGGAAGACGGAGGATATCGAGTTTACCGTCCATGTCATGGCACGTGGTCTTCCGCCGAGACGAGCATCGCGAAGTTTGGCCGTCATTTTATGCGGTACACAACAGCCCGCGGAAAATAATTAACGGCGCTGTGCGCAGAATCGCGCCCCGCGTGCTCGGGATAAGAATTTCGGAGATAGTTTTGGAATGGTTTTGCACGCGAACATTTAAAAGAAATACTTGAAGTTTATCGTCGTCTCGGCGAGGGAATTTATCGAATGTGCACAAGAAAATTTTCCGACGGTCTTTGATTATTTGCATTTGGTCCGAGAAGGATTCTGGGCTTTTCGAGAAGATTTAAATGTACTCAGAACATAAATTTAATGTATCATAAAGTATTATATATATATAAATAATATATAGCATAGCGGCCAATAAATCGATTGTACTTCTAAAATAACTTACTTAAATCGAAGAGAGTTTTACACGAACATACACGCTTCAAATTCTAAACTGCTATTCATGACACATTCTGCCGTTCGTTGTCATGAAAAAAGTACGTTTCGAGGATTGACAACACGCAATATCGAAATATAGTCGATGATCGAACTGTGAAAAATTCGATGGGAAAATTAACGCCCGTCGTCTTTTTTATAGGGCGACGTTTCGCGACGCGGATCGTAAATTTTGGCGGATCGACGCGTTGCGTTTTTGTGCCTTGTTTATTTTTATTCTTTTTTTTTTCGGCGGTGGCAGAATTTACAATCTTTTTTTTTTTTTTTTTTTTTTTTTTACGCTAAAAACACTCATTAGGGAATAAACTTTATAGCGCATATTTTTTTGCGGTGTGTTAAACGCGATCTGTAATATAGAACATGAACTCATGTGGTGGTGTGCGCACACAGTTTTTTCCCGTTTGTCATTTTCATCTTAAAATCTCCTGAAATAGCCGTAATAAATCGAGTCCCAGATTAAAACATTATTTGAGAAGAATCTTCATTAATTCATACGTGAATTTGTGAAAAAAAAAACAACGTCTCTGTGATGTGTGTGTGTGTGTATTTCTGTTGTTTAAATCTGTTATTTTCATTTATTTTCAAGTGTTTTCGGAGATAATCCGACTTTATTTCGGAAATTGAATCGCATCGTTTTTAGAATAAATGGTCCGTATACTGATGGAGATATACGAGGACGGGGGGACGTTTATTTGTTCGATGAAACGAAATGACGTCGGTGAGAGCGCGTTGCCACGCATAACGACGCGATTAAAGCAGGTGTCGTCCGGAAAAGGGTTGAATGGTATCTCAACGTGTAAATAGTGCACCCTCCATCGTTCGTTCCTCTCGGACGCCGGCCTTTCTTCGCTCCCTATTTTAATTTCTGTTTACGTATACATGGCGCACGTATTGGCGTTTAGAGTGGCTTTAAAAGGGTCGACGGGCTGTACGCTGCGACGCGTGAAATCTTCTCCAGATGCTCGCAACGACGGATTAACGACGTAATAATTTTGTTACGGCTTTTGCGAGACTTTATCACGTCGATTTGCAATGCAAAGGAAGTAACTATGATACTTTCAAACCAGCTGAATTGAAGACTTAACTGTTTCCCGCTTCAAATTGTTCGAACACACAAAGTTTTTTTTATTGTGCAGTCAATATTTTAATTTCAATTTTCTATCGCGTTCTTACATAGTTTTCGCACAGATCATCTAATTTTAAATTGACATTTTTTGCGGAATATATAAATAAAAACTACAAGCAGTAACACAGGGAAATAAACTGTATTTCCTTTTGCTTCTGCCGTTAATCTTCGCAGTTTGCGATATTCAGTTTCTAAACTAATTTATAAACGAGACGAAGCAAGTTTTCTCTCTCTCTCTCTTCACGCAATTTCAAGATACACTTCGCTACAATGTTCTCGAAACCTGATAACTTGCCGTGATGTTACATAAAACGCACTCCTCTCTTCGAACGTGGTTATTATATATCGTGAATCGTTTTCTTCCTCGCGAAGCCCGCTAAGTATCCGCGATTCGCGACGTGAACGATAGTTTATGGTGCGGGCGGTCGGCTTTGATTTACACAACGACGTGTCCTCGTCGCAAGCTTTTATGGAACCGGAGGGTGAAAATGTTCGACGCGGGAGGAAAGTAACCGTGGCGACACGTTCTGTATGCACGGCGTGGTGCCGGAACACGTTTCCACTATCAAGACGCCGTCGTCGTCGTCGTCGTCCTCATCGTTTCTGCCGGCCGTCGAAATGGACCCTCTCGCCGACCGAAGGGATATTTCATATAGCACGACGTACGGTCCATCGGCCTTTTAAGACCACTTTAATCGCCGATATTCGCGGTACGCGCCGGCGTGCGGCAAACGGGAATTAAAATGGGGCAGAAAGGATCGGACAAGAGAGAGAAAAGAGAAGAGAGAGAGAGAGAGAGAAAGAATGAAGGGGAGCGATGCGAGAGTGAAAAAAAAAAAGAGAGAGAAACAATGTCGCTCTCGTTGCTCGCATAAATTTGCTTCGATTCACCCTGTGAGGTCTCCGGTAATTGCAGCGGGAAATTAACCCTCCGTTATACGTCGAGAGAGCTTTAAGTTATTAAGTCTTAAATAACGCGTTGCAAATTTTTTTTTCCTATTCACGTGCCAATAAAGAATATAAATATAAATATAATTTATATAATACCGTGTTTTTTGACGTTAGAAAGAGAGAGAAAGAAAGAAAAAGAGAAGATTCGATCGGTTTTCCTGTTTGCATATTACAGGGGCCATTGCAAAAGGTTTACAGATGTACGTCTTGCTTGAATTTCCAAGCAGCTCGAACTTCCTTTACGACTCTTGAGGAAATTTCATATTTTGCATGCAAAAAAATTTTGATGCATATTCTCCGTACGTTACCACGTGATAGAACGCACCGAAGAGATACGGCGCAAAGTGGTGATAGAGCGAAGACGGGAATCGCAGAAAGGCAAAGAAGAACCTTGGCAACCGTAGAGGGAGAGAGAAGAGGAGGAAGAGGAGAGGGTTGATTAGATTTTCCGAGGATGAGAGAGAGAGAGAGAGAGAGAGAGAGAGAGAGAGAGAGAGCGTATGAGAGAAGGTCGGGGCAAATGCAGCGCGTGTTCATGTCGAGGACATACGAGGAATCGTATTATCGACTCCTCCGACTCACTCTCACATCCTTCTTCTTACCGCTGTCTCCCCCACCGGTTGGAGGCGCGAGGATGAGGCAAACTAAGGAATTATGGAGGAATTGCATACGTGCGCTGCGTCCTCAATGGTGTATTATATATACCACAAATATACAGTCGGACCTTATACTAGTTTATATAATAGCAGAGTAGCGAGAAGACACACAAGATATAGAGATGATGTGTGATGTGTGTGTGTGTGTGTAAGCGCGCGCGCGCGCGCGCGAATGTACGTGAGGGCGTGCCAGCAGAACGCACGTTCGCGCATCCGACGTGGAATGCTCCGAAAGGAATCACAGCATGCGCTCGGCGTATGCAACCTCCTCCGAAACGCGCTACTCGACGGGAGTAAACACTCGCTGCTCCGTCGTCGAAGTGTTTCCGAGTGGCTGGAGCGAAAACGTGTCTCTTTACGCGGAGAGAAACTTGCCGACAGCGCTACGTCCGATTTCAATCGCGGGGGCCAATTGATCGATCGGACGCGCGTTCCTTGAATTTTTCGCGATGTTGAATTACACGCGACGTAAACGCGCAGTCGTCGACTGCGGAAACGAGATCGACGGGTTCTGTAAATGTGAAACGTGTAGAAAATTCGTGATACCTCGTGTGATTCGGCAACATGAGTAAAAACAAAGACTGTCAAGTTGTTTTGGCGAAAGTATAGAAAAATATATAAAGAGAGAGACTGTGTTTGTGGCAATTCCCAAGCAGCACGTGCAGCAATCAATGGATTTTTTAGCAGCAATAGACGTTGCAGTGTACATCCACTTCTATATATTGTGTTAGGTTTTTATTTTGTCATTCGCAAATTAACAAAGAACGTTCGAGAAAAGATTAGCTTTGAAAAAATATTATAGCTGTTTGTAACTTTCGTCCCGGCATAATTTATGTGATTGAAATCGTTGAGACGAAAAAGGTTAATGGCTGGAGAGAGAAGTTGCTTCGTGGCAAGAAGAGAGAGCAATCTTTTATAGCGCTGTAAATTGACTATTGAGACAGAAGAGCAATTTCAAATCGACATCATTTTAAATGGAAACACAACTCAGCTGATTTCCGTCAACCGAGATGTACACGCATCTATTGTATGTGCACAAGTGAAGTTTCGATAAAAACAAAAAACAAAAAAGCCGCTTTAGTTTCAGAAATACCTTACGTTCTCGATAAAACAGTTCGCGTGGAATTCTGTAATTGGCCCAATTCGTTTTAAAGAAATATTCTATGCAAACGCGCGTAACGCAACTTGCATAGTACAAAAGTTTTTTGCGAGGCAAACATTTCGGCTGCGGAAATTCCGAACGTGGAAAATACCAGAAGGTACCGGGGGCCGGAGGAGGATCGTTTTATGCCATATACACGTACGACGCGCAATACGAGTTTAACCGGTGCGGGTAATGCGCACTAAACTAGTATCGGCATTTCGAGTGCCTGCGATCGAAAGAAACCGCGGGGAATCGCGTGCAGCTTATTTCTCCATGAAGGAGCCGCTGGCTGTTGTAACAAGCGGAATCGACGGGTCGTGCGCAGCCGCAAAAGCTCACTTCTCTCGACCATTGAAACGCGTACGTACAGCAAAACAGGAGAGATAGTTAAATAAACAGTTAAATATTTCCACTTTTGTATTAATATTTTTTTCAATGTTGCTGATGTTAACATTTCAATATTGTTTAAAAATCGGAACTTTGAATTTTATTAAAGCGACATTTTCTTCCTTTGTAATTGCGCGGACACAATTTATGATATATATATTTAATAGAGCAAAACTGTTATCGATTTGGGTTTGGTTTTTGCGATCATATAAAATCGAGATCGTGATTCGAAGCAAGTTACGAGGAGGGTGAAGGCGGAAGCGAATTGAAGGCGGGCACGTGTACGAGGGAGTAACCAGTTGCTGTATCGTCCGGCTGAATAACTGCGATCCACCTGTCAAGAGCAGGTACGAACATCGAGCAGTAGAAGCAGAAGAAGGAGGTGGAAGTTGCGGAAAACACACCTATACACGGCGTGCACGTGCTAGTTGAGTAAAACAAAACAAAAAATCACCGTATCGTTCGTTCCTCCGGATTCTATGAAACTGATCGAACGATCCAACGAAGCAATCAATTAGTCGGAAAATAAATAAACCTTGCGAATTAACTTTCACGATTTTGGTCGAACCAGAAAAATACAATGATAAACTGTTTCCGAAGAGGAATTTTTTTTTGTGCGTATTACGCGCAAAGCTCTCGGGCAAAAAGCACTAAAAATGAGATAAAAATTTATCAAAATATGTTGCGAAAATATTATCCGCGCGCTTGTTGACGCAATTTTTTGTCAACGTGCGGGAAAATCAACCGGTTTTTAATTGCGACAATCCAAATGTCGGACGTTACATTTTGCGCAAAATATTTCGTTACAAACAATGACGAGAAGAGAGTGAATCGATACGGCGAATACGAGAAGATCGTTCTATTTCGCGTAAAAGGCCCGCGCGGATGCAAAAGACATTCGACGAGATGCGTTTTAGTTGTGTATTCGGAAGTAGTAGAGAAACGCGATGTCGAGACGAGAGTAAATAAGACGGGAGGGAGTAAATTCTCGCGCATTGAACGCGCGGAAAGATTTATTCAGGACGACAACTGTCATTTGAGCCGTGCGACTATGCTCGATGCGCGCTACGAAGCGATACGCTCTGACTTGTTTACAATTGTGTCATTTTTGCAATGAGGAAAATTCCGCGGAATTATTAAAATGTTTGACATATGATCGCGTCAATATTTACCGATGGACAACGCGATATTGTAAATTGCAGTTTTCAAAAAATTTTACTGACACGCCGTTTAATTTAATAAAAGAGATTTCATCAAATGTTGTTCCATGTTCGATCGATCACACAGCGGATATACATAGCGTATTCGAAATTCGATATCGAAACGATAGCTGCCGGGAGAACAATTACAAGTGTAACCTTTCAATTTCGCACGTCGCGAAACTTACACATTTTATTTCATATATAGAATACAATCCATCTTTTGATTGTTAAGCACTCTCGCCTCGCGCGCGAGATTCTCGGAGGTAATCTTTTTACCCTAGAGATCTCCTTTCGCCTTCGCCCATCCCTTCGCTTCTCAATCCGGGAGTGCAATTTTCCGTCCGATAGATCGTCGCTTATTTTCTCAGATTGCGCCGTTGAACTATACACCGCGTTCGTGTGCTCACCGACCGCGACAACGAACGAATTACGTCTCCTCCGACTCTAAGAAATTCCGAAAATTCCCGGCCCGCGGGACGTCGGCCGTTGCCTTTAGTTTGCATTCGCGGGCCGTAAAAGCGGCGCAATTACACTTGTAAACCGCACAAAAGTGAACTTTAATTTTATTATCGCGCTACGTATACATACAATCAACGTAGAATCGATTTTCGTTCTGTTACGTGAAAAAATTTTTAACGAAAAACTTTTCGCCTTCGTTGGCCGCGTCCCAATTTCGCTCGCGCCACGACACGTCCATTATTTTCATACGATTATTTCGCGTGTACGCTCTTTCTCTATCTCTCTTTCTCTCTGGAAAACTGGCGGACCGCGCGTTATATTTTCCCCGCGGTGGACGCCAAGCACCGGGCTGACAGTGAGGGATTTCGGCGCATAGAAACGCGCGCGAAATCAAATTCGGTGGTTTTACCTACCAAATTGGAGCCGTTTAATCGACGCCAAAATGTCCGCGACAGATCCCCCTCCATTGTTATTTCGAATTGAATGTACGCCGTTTTATGTCGCGGCTCGATCTGTCGACGAAAAAACCTGCATCGAGCCATATCGAGTTGCATTTTGAACGGTCTCTACGAACGGTAGTGTGGATTTGACTTCTTGCCTCGATTTATCAGATTTAATCGGTGGGGATCATTATACGCGCTTTTTTTTGTTTTGTTTTGTTTTGCGAATCTGAACTTTGACCAAAAATGTACGTATCGACGTGGTGTGAGAAAAAAATCAAGAAAGAAAAAAATCAAAAGCCGCCTGTCACATCTCGAAATATCTCCAAGCTATTTTAATCTAACGCGAACGAATGTACAATTTTTCGCGTAATGCAGAAATAATAGATCGCTCTCAAATTAGGCGGCGTAGAGAGGGAGAGAGGGAGAGAGAGAGAAGCATAATCATTTAAATTCAACATTTAAATTACGGGGAAAAAAAACACACGTTCGAGTTTCTCGCTTGATGAATTAACCCGGGCGGACTCGTTCCGTTCGTTCGTCCTGTGCGTTCGTTCCGCACCCTATTGAATTAGCTTACGCGTCCCGCCGCGGATCCGAAGCGGGTTTCATCCCCCGCGAGCCTTCCCCGCGGACGGAAAGATACATACGGTATATATAGCTTCGGGAGAAATTAACCTCCACGAAAGAGTTTCGATTCCGCTGCATAATGTACTTTGGGCCACACGGTAGAAATTCCATCCCTACCTTCCTCTTTCTCTCTCTTTCTCTCTCGAGATTCCCGGCGTACTTCAAATTTTCCACAAACGAGTTGCTAAGCGCGGCTTAGCCGGCCTTCCGCGTGCAGCGAGCTCGCATTACCCGGAGAGTTGGCTCTGTTCCTCTGCTTTTCCCGCGAAATGGGTCCTTTTCAATCGCGTTTCCTCCTGCGAGCGTGCGAGAAAGAGAGAGAAAAGGTCCCTCTTCTATTCCGCTCCCGTCATATTCATTAACGGTGGCCAAATGACACGGAATTGCGGCTAAAAGTGCGCGTACTTTGCCGCGTAACAACGTTCGCCATACCACGCCACGTTACTTGAAGAGTACGGTTACCTTTATGTCGCCCCGTATGCGGTGTGTCGGGCTTTGTGTTAGTGGCACTGAACGGGGCGAACGCCCCGGCCGAGGGAGCTTTTAAAAATATAATTGGCACGTCATGTGGAAGGTGAAAACACGAGGCTCTCGCGGTGACGCGAGAGTGCACGTCTTTTTAATAATTACGCTGTTTTTATTGCCTCAATGCGACGCTAATGTCGACGAAGTCGTGGTGACAAGCGTATCATATCTTCGTGCGAGGTGGCAAAAAAAAAAAAAAATTTAATAAAATCGTCCGGAAATTTAAAGTCGATTTGTTGATGTAATCGTAATTATCGCGAAACATGCGATGACAACGAAATAAATTACGGCGCGTCGCTCCCGTATCAAATTTCTGACAGTATTCGAAGCTATCACCTCGCTGGAGATTACAATAAAATTTATGACATTTTCGTAAAATGTGTATTTATTTTATTTCTATATTTATTTTATTGTGTCTTCTATTTGTGATTTTCAAACTGTTCGAGTTGCTCGATCATCTCGAAATCGTCGCGTCCCATGAATTTCTAGCAACGACATCGGTGAGATCGAGTTTGCCAATGATTCGAAACATGTTTGCATCGCGTGGCGCGCTCAGAGTCCAGATATTCCGGTTTCGCGGATTCGAGCTTCGAAGATGTGGTGCGGATGGCGTGTGCTGTGCGGGTGTTGCTAAGAATTCACCGTGGACGAGAGAGAGCGCAGGTGCACGTGTGCATGCTAAACAATTGAATTAATGTTTAAGGATTTATCACTTGTATCTCTCTCTCTCTCTCTCTCTCTCTCGGTGAGAGAGGCGCGGAAAGCAATTAGGACCGCGTGTGCCGCTCGCCAATTTGTACGGTTTATGTCGTTACGAACGAATAAATCCCGAGGGGGACCTGTCGGTGCCGCGCGGATTAGATTAACCGTCTCTTCATTTAGCGCAAGAGACAGTTATTACCGCCGCAGGGGTGTCTCACGCCGAGAGAGTAATCGTCCGATCGCGCGCGTTTCTTGTCTATAAACGTTCCGCGAGATGAGACTTCTAACTCCCACTTTCTACCCCCTCTTCTTCCTTCCCCTTATCCTCCTTCTGTCTCCTTCGTCTCATTTCCGCGCCAAAGCTACTGACGGGCTTTAACGATTAAAAGCGATGCCGTTTCGAAGAGACGTCTCTGCATGTATCGTCTTCTGATAGAGTGCAGACGATGTCGGATGCTAAACGACTCTGTCAAGCGGCAGATGATTAAAATTTTTTTTTCTCTCTCTGTTTCTCTCTCTTTCTCTCTCTCTCACTCTTTCTGTTGCTTTGTTTTAATTTAGGAAAATTGTGACATAAATTTGATATGTCGCAATCGAGTATAATAAATTATACATATCTTTCTTCTTTTCTATCGCTGTTTCCCGATGATGCGTTTCATTTCGCGCGTGCGAAATTAAAAAACTGATATTCTCTCTGTCACGCGAGATTCATTCTTGTTCCAGCGATTTCCGATACGACCTCGCATGCAGATCGCGCATCCGATTGCGATTAGCCAATAGAGCGTATCTATCCGAACTGAGGACTGAAAAAGGATATCTATCTTTTTCTTCTTTGTCTCTCTCTCTCTCTTTCTTCCTCTCTTTGTTGGTGTACTCGTCGCACGAAACGTGGCGTCGCGTCGAGTGTACGCGCGCGCGACTTCTTATCGTCGGCGCGTTCAATGCATAAAGCATAAAGTTCGTATCTCATGCATACATTCATAGAGCCGTCGGTACGGCAACGAGACGACGGCGGGAGCGAGACGAAAGTCATAACTTACGGGTGCGTCCCGCACTTCTCTCGTTTCCCTACCGCGTGCGTTCTCTATCGCGCGCGTTCTCTCCGCGTACCCTCTCGTGTACGTATCCCCGATTCCGGTAACTACCGCGTCACTTCGAAAGATATCGAAGTCGCCTGCGAAACCAGCGGAGGGTGACTGAGACACGTATATGACGGCCGGGCACTTTACACCGAAGGTTCCCTTTAGGTGCGCTCAAAAATTCCATTTTTCCCACGGAAAAATTCCATTTTTCCATCGAGGTTCTCGTTCCCTCCCCCTTTTCTCTCTCGACCGATTCATTGAAAAATAGTCCACTTTACCGCGCGCGACCTCTTTTTGCAATAAATCAATCGCGCTCTTCCGACTGTGCCCTATAACCATCCTCTTCCGCTACTCCTCTTTCTCTCTCTTCCTCCTGCTCGTTCCATCTTCCATTTTTCTTCAACGTGGCTCGCCTTCTCCTTAACTCGCCTCGATGCACCGGCCGAGAGCGTCGGATTGTCTTCCGAGATGACTGCTGACAAATAGCGAATCGATCCGCTGCCGCGTTACCTCCATAAAGCTGCCGCAACGAAACGCCGTTTTGATGCTTTATGGGCATCGCGCGTCGCATCGTCCAGCCGTCGGCGAGATGACATCGTCGGGATGGATGTGCGCACCGCCGGCTTGGATTGGTAGCCGCGAGAAAGAGCGAGAGAGAGAGAGCAATGCTCGTTTCATCCAGAGGATGGACCGAAAACGCGGACGGCCGCGCGTGACGCCTGTTCGTTTCGGCATCGCGCGTTTTAAACTTCAACATGCGAATTTTTCTCGTGTAGCTCGCACAATAGAATTTTGGAAGGCTACTAAAAGTGAGGTCTTGTCTTGTCAATCTCGCGGAGTGTCACGATCGCGCACGGTCGACTGACATAGAAAATTCTTTTATTTTACGTTTTTTAAATTCAAACAATATAAATCGCACAAATTTGCGTTTAATTTCTCACAATTTCCATTCAAATGAAGAAAGAGAGAAACATCATCGTTTGTATAAATGCAATATGTATTTATTTATTTATTTTTTTTAATCAAAGATAACAGGCAATCATTTTTACGCGGCTTTAATCGCGCTATTAGCGCATTGTAAAAGTTGCGGTCCTCTCCCGCGTAAGTGATAGCTCGCAGATTGATTTGCGTTGGGAGCAGGTGCGGCCGTTGCGGAATCGATGGCGGCTCGTCGACACTTTCTTTCATCGCGTGACATGCGAGGGAATAAAAATTCCTCATCCGCGGTTTTATCGACATCGCGAAATGAGTCGGCGGATATCCCGTCAACGAGGAAAAAGCGCGCTAAAAAGACGTAAAAAAGAGCACGGTGTGTTGTCTGCGCGTGTATAAGAACGGTATGAAAGATAAGACACGTTGAATATTTTTATTCTTTTTTATTACAATTATTATTCAAAAATGTGAGATAAATATTTATTATAGAAAAGAAAATACGCATATATATATATACAATGGTTTTATTCCGCACATAGAATTCATCTCTTCAATTATAATATATAAAATTACTTTTCTTTTTCGTCCCTTTATCTTTTGAATGCAGAGAGTGCCAGGAAATATTATTCGGCGAGCTTCGCGTGCTGCTCGCGTGATGCTTAATCGGCCTTTACGCTTCATTGTTCATGCGCGCCCCTTCATTAGAGCCGAACCGCCGCGCGCGTGCGACGCCTTCGCGATTTTCAACGGAATAACGAGAGGCACCACTCTCGGCGTGGCTCCTTTAATTGGTGATAGGATAACCACGGGGGTGGTCATTAATTACAGCCGGCAAGCCTCTGGCGTTGCGGTTAGTTTACTTCGGAGCTACTTTCGATCTCTCTCTCTCTCTCTTTTTCTCTTTCCTCTTACTCTTTCTCCGCTTTTACTGTGCTTCTCTCCGCTCTCACGTGGTTGCTCTTTTTTCCCCACTCTGACCCTTTCATTCGTGCGACGTCGTGGATATCGAAAGAGTTAAGGCGATCGATAATTAAAATTGACGCGTTCTCTTTCTCGTTCTTCTTTCTTCGGTGGCGAAGAAGCAGGACGGAGAGAAAAAGAGAGGGCGCAAGAAAAAGAGAAAGAGAGAGAGAGAGAGAAAGAGAAGAAAGAGAACGATGCAGATTATAGCGGAAAATAAATCTTTCGCGTTGGAAACTGCGAATCAGCTCAGTGAGAAACTGCTGAGTCAATTTCTCACGATCGGCAAACTAGCATACTCACTACCGTGCAATCATGAGCAATTTGTGCGGCGAGTCAATTGAGGAGTTCGGTTCTTTTCCGTTGCAGAAAGATCGCTAAATCGTTGATAAAGCCTACAACATTGTTCAATGTTGTATTCAAGCTTCTAATTTTTTTAACGACATTTTGTATTTAAAACATACTTTTAGCCTTACGTCGTGACGCTTATGATATAAAAAAAAACCCTTTCTTTGTCTGTTCTCAGATCGCCGACTGGTGTCCCGAAGATCATCAGAAAACTGGTCAACTCTCATGGCAGCGCGGAAACTCGCAGCCCTCTTCGCCGCGGTCCTGCAACTTTGCTTATGTAAGTAAAATCCCTCTCTCTTTCTTCACGTCCGCTACTTGATGTGAGAGAGAGAGAGAGAGAGAGAAAGAGAGACACAGAGTTCCTCACAATCCGTTTATCAAACTTAGATTGTTTGAGTTACGTGCCAGATATCAATACCGCATTCCAAATATTGGAAGTGGAACTTCACGCGCAAACCTTAAGTTTTCCAATTTTACAAAACAAATAATTATCCACCGTGTTTCATACCGGCTTTTATTTTCCAAACACGCGTTGCTAGCGAATCCACTCGCACAATCGATTACTCTTAGATTTTGAGAAAAACAAAAAAAAAAAAAAAGAAAAAACAACGTTAAGATTAAATATCCGGGAGAACTGAGGACGCTATTTTAGCGCGTCTCTCGTCTGTCGTATATATATATATATATATATAGACGAGAGATTTCTGATCGCGCTCTTCTCTGGCGTTTACCCTTCTTCCTTTCGCAACGTCATCCGGACGTCAAGGTATTTCCGCACCCGGCAAGATCCATCGGCGGTTCCTGTAATTCAATGAAAGAACCGAAGGAAGAGGAGGGCTAAGGAAAGAAGGCGAAATGGACCGCCGTGACGGGGCCGAGTCGCGTCACGCTGTCGTCGTGACGAGAGAAAAGGACGAGATTGAACCGGGTCGGGGAAAAGGTGAATCGAAAGGAGCGCTCGTTCACGAGCGCAGGCGCGCGTCGCCTGCTCAAATCCCGCATGACTTTCATGAGGAAGCCACGGAAAATTCTCCCGATGTCGTACAACAGCTTTCCTTTCCGCGATATTGTTTGTTCGGCGAGTGTATGTGTGTGTGTGCTCCCAAACGCTATATTCAAACGGAAATAACACTCGAATATTTGCTGCGGCATATACGATGTAAATATGAACGCAGTTGTTGCTATAGATAGCCGATATAAAAGAGTCCGTGTGTGCGATATATTTCGCATAATATTTATTTCGCAGAATATTTACTCAACTCATTGCTATTTTCCCGTCATTCTCTCGCATGTTTTCTCACAAATCAGTCATAGCGAGAAGAGTTTGACACTTACTCGGTGCCAAAATCTACGGCGCGCCAAGACATATATCGCGTTTTTGTTCGCTTTGAGATTCCGACTTCACTCCCCGATCTTAAAGTGGGTCCTGTATGTGTCACGCGTATAAATGTATCACCTTGTCTTGTATATATTATACGACACACATCCTGACGCCTTCTCATATGCACGTTTGTCAGAGGCCCCCGTGTAATCCACCGCTCCCCTGTCCGTGAGCTTTGGTCCGAGAGTCGACGAAGTTCCGTTGTAAGCCGCGGTCGTAAGACGGCAACGGATGTGGGCCTCGCTCTCTCGGAGAAGCGGAGAGAGCGCGGCGCGTCGGCCGTTGCCACTCGGCTCTGAATCTCCCGGCCGCCCGGTTTATATCCGCGCTGCGGTGGCGCGGGCGCCGCAACGACCCTACGAGGACGATACATCGTCGACGGGGGTAGCCCCGGCGCGCGAGGGAGTTTGCAGAATCCACTTAAATCCACCGTGATTTACTCGGGCACGCCGCGTCCAACTCCCTTCTCTTCCTCTCACCCCATATCCTCTACGATGCAGTCGCAGCCGCAATAAGTAACCGAGCCCCCGGGCTTCTCGGCCTGACGGAAGCGTTAAGAAGGATTCGTCAGTCGATGGCTTTAAACCTTTGGCAATAACCTGGTATATTTAACGCGTCGTAACTTGGTTCTTTTCTTTCTTGGAACAGGAACTGTTTATTTTTTTTCGCGTTTTACATGCAGGTGCATCACACGTAAATATAATTATCATGTATAATTTTTTTTTATATCTTTTTTTTTCTAGCTCTACACTTTATGTTCGTTTGTAGATGCGCCGCGCATTTCTCTAAAAAAGAGAGTTGTAGATAGGAATCGCGAGAGAACATTTCTTTGACTGAGCTCTTTTAAGGTGATTATGTAATAGTGTTTATGTATGTGTGTGTATTATATATATATATATGTACATATACGCGAAGATTCCGTGATGAGTTTAAAGTGCCCGACTCTTTTGTTCGTCGAGAATTAAAATGACGAAGTCGCTTGAGGGGATTAGACAGGAAAAGAGGAGGGTCGTAATTAAATTCGCGAGTACTTCTTATTTTTAACTGGCGGTCTTATTATTGCCGGACCGCTTTCTTTATTTCACTTCCGATACTTCCTCCCGCCTTTTGCGAAAAAGGTCAAAATCGGCACGAAATAGCATTGCGCGCCGAGTATTTCTTTGGATCTTCCTCTCCGTGGGAATTTGCGAGATTTTTTTTGCGGAGCACGTTTCACCTCTGTCTGGTGAGCTTCGAGTGTGTACTCGCGACGGGGAAAAAATATTTTTTTAACTCAAGAGAGGAGATTATAACGCGACAAGCGTATATGACGCGTGTATTTTCGCGTGAATATCGACGGACGTTATCACGCTCAGCAATTTTTCCAGATTTGCTTTACTTGTATTTTTTGTTTGCGGCCACGCTAATTAACAGGCGCGTATCGCGCCCGGAAATGAGAGTACGTCGCAAAAATGCGCTACACGTGCGACAACGTAGCGCGATAGTACATACAAATGTGATTATACGCGTTAACGTAATAATTACAAATGTCGACGTTGATGCACTTCGTCTAATGGCGCAATCTGCGATGGCGCAACTGTGATGTGTATTACCTCTTTGCGCATATCTGAAAATAATATATTTTTCAATCCCGATGTTTTTTAATCCTCACTCCCGGCATAATTCATCAACATTTTTTTTTCTTTTTTATATTGTTCGCCACACGTAAGTACAAATATTCGTATGTGTGTGTGTTGGAAAACCTTTTGGTTCTAGTCTACCTTTTTAAAAAAAGTTTTTAAAAAAAGTGCGAATCGATCTTTGCGCATTTTCAAGCATTTATCTTTTAAAACTCCTTAATCACACAATAGCGCGCGTATCCTCGTCATCAAATTTCCCGGCGAGATTTACGAGCTCTTTGAGTTTGCAAAAAAAATTTCTTTTATATCGCTTTTTGACTGCCTTTCCGGAGTTTCTTTCTTGAGATCGCGAGAGGAGAGACGTCGCTTCGATCCGTTCCATCTTCATCGGCGGTCGACGCGGATGATGACACGCGGGAAAGAGTGTGCCAGCTTCCATTTTCAATATCGCGCCGACAGTCGCCTTCAGAATCCTCTCGTTCTCGTGGCGTAACCCAAGCGAGTCCCGGGCGTTCGTCAACCGCTCGCGACGTTATCAGCGATTCACCGGTTGCCGCATCGATTTCTATGCGGATGTACTTATTGAAATGCAATAAGCTGAACCGAGGTCGAATATATCTCATCCGTCGTAAAAATAAAAAAAAAAAAAAAACTGCAGTTTGTCTCATTGTCCATTTTATTCTCATATCGGAACACGTAAATCAATTGGTTATAAAAAATACATTTGTAATTTTACACTGCAGTTTTCTAAAAAGTAAACTTTGCATATTTTTCACATTTGTAATTATTATATTATCGTATTTGTAATTTGGTGTCTCTATATTCATATATAATTTATATATTTAATTATTACATGGATATTTATGACATGGATATTTATTTTCCATATCTAGAGAGAGAGAGAGAATTTAAAAAATCAAAGTATCTTGATCAGAGTATGCATCACAAAAGCAGTTCATAAATGTATTTTTTTTTTTTTTTTTTTTTTTTTTTTTTTTTTTAATGAACAGATTTCTAAACACTTAATGTATTGATATATTTGTTACGAAGAAAATGTAAAAAAAAAGGATTGAGTGAATATATATTTTGATTTTATATTGGTAACGTAGCGTGCCGGAATGTGTTGTTCGCAACCAAATACATCGTGAGCCACATATGATTCTCGTAAAGCGCCGGTGCGATAAGTTACGCGCATAAACATCGAGCGTTTTCATTACAGAAGCTTAAGCCATTCGTTACGAGCTTGTGTGTTATTCAAAGAAGCGTAATTTATGAGAAATGAAGTCTAACGTACGATATGTATTCATTGCACATGTGGCACGCGTTTTCAAACGCACAATTCAATTTTATATGTATTGCTGTCTATCTATTTAATTCTGGTAGAAGAAATACACACGTGTTTTTTTGCGAAACTACGTTCTTGAAAAATTAAAAAAAAATATGAGACTTAGAAATTTTCTTAGTATCTTTTTTTTTTTGCGCAATTTTCTTCAGTATCTTTGTGCGAATGGTATTTCACGAGAAATACTCTCGGTTTTGATTTCCCCGAGGTGTGTGTGCGCGCGACAAATATATCAAAACACAAAGTGCTTTTCACGTTACACGTCCCATCTTGACGACATCGAACGCCGCACCGTCGAAGTTCGCGGACGCATGTAATCCCGGGTAATCCGTCAAGCACGGCGGACGTAACTGGCGCTGTTACGATATGGGCAAAGTTTGTTCCCGGGGACCGACGAACGGCCGGGCGCCCGGAATAATTGAAAATGTCATGACAATTGCACCGAATGCCGGCTATAACTCCGCCGTCCGGACTAATGCAAATAGCTATATTCAAATTCTATTAGAGAAGTAATAATTCGCCCGTATCGAACCGACGGCATTGCGCGATACCAACATATCGGTATTGTCAAACTTAACGCGGAGCGTGATATTGTAACGTTCGCGTTATTAATATATCAGCGTCGTCAAACTTAACAGACGTTTTCCCGACTCGATTTCCAAGTAGTCTTGTGGTGCTTTGCGGTCTATGATTTTCTATATCGCGTTATTATTCGAATATCTGATTTGCTATATAAAATTTTTATATGACGTTTGTTGTCCGTTTCCCAACGATTCTCTTTCTCGGTCGCAAAGAGCACTCCTGGCGCCATTTCGGGAACACGTGCTAGGAAGCGCCAAAAAATATATATCGAGTCGAAATATATCGAGCGTATTGAGAATCAGTGAGCGTATTTATTTTTCTGAGTGGACGAATAAAACTAGTATCTCGTTCGAGACCGATACTATTGTCAGGCGAATCGACGAAGAACTGATTTGCGTTCGCAAAGCATTATCTTCGGGCTTTTGCAAATGGATAATTATTTTTCTCTCTTAAAACGCGGCTCGGTGATTTCCGGTACGCGCGGCGCTCCTCCGCTCAGGAGTTGAAGCGTGCGAGGCTTGTTCGCGAAGGATGCGTCGGCATTCGTGTCACGAGCTGCATTATTCGCGTTCACACACTTCGCGGGAATGGGAATAGAAAGAGGAGAGGGGATTTTAATGGATGAAACCTTCGAAACGCGCCAAGTATGTTACAGGTATTTCGTGCCTCTCACTCCGAAACTCCGCGCGTACATACATATATTTTTCCCCCGTGATTATCCGCGCCCGCGAGCGATACGCGCGCGGTAATTAAATTAACATCCGTGAGCGGCGCGTGCGCCACGAAATTAACGTTGATATAACTCGCGAGAATTACAAGAAAAAAGAAAATTCGCGGAATTAAATGCGCGAGAGATAAACCGCAATTTCGCGCAAATCTCAATCTGTTTTTTTTTCCTCCATGAATATGTATACATGCTCCTCGTCTTTGGGGAATAAAGACGCCGGCTAGAAGTGGCTGCCAAAGTAGCCTCGCGCATTGTACTATGTACTCAACGGACATGAAAATCGATTCTAAATAGCGCGTCACGTGTTGTTCAAGTTCCCACGAGGTGTCGATGTACAGCCGAGAAGGGAGGGAAATGCGCAACATAAAAAGCAAAATGAAGAAGTTAGTCACTCGAAAAAGGAGGCTTTATATCGCTTTTACGACTTTAAACGAAGCGCAACGACAAATGGTGCATCGCACGAGCGATGCGGGATGGGAGGAGATGGGAAGATACATATATATAGGCGACGAGAAAAGTTTTCTTCTCTCCTTTCCTGTCGCTGTCGTCGGCGGCAAAACTTCGGGCGTCGTCTCTTCGTGACGCCCGAAGGCGATACACGGGGAATTCATTTGGCATTCAGGACGAAAAACGAGATAGTCGTTGAAGGATGCGTGACCAAATAAACGAGCGTCCGAACGCTTAAGGAAATAGCCTTCTTCGACGCGTAACGCGCGCGGGGACAAGCTCTCTTTTCGTTGCTCGATAGCGACGAGAAGTTAATCGAGCGTTTTGCTTCTTGCGAAATATTTTTCGCGAGATTGCTAAAACTGTTCGCGTGACGCCCGCATTATTTTACCTACACGACAAAAATTTTGTGCATCTGTACACGCACGCCGTATATACGTCGAAACACGAAAATGAAAAATGTGAAATTTTTATGCGGAATTAATATGCGAGAGAGATACGAAAAGAAACTAATGGATATATCTCCGGTGTGGGGAAGAGCGTGTAGAATGAAATGAAATTTATTGGCGGAAAAAAAAAAAAAATCCCGGCGGTCGTTGATTGGCTCAGCAGACGCGGACGCGGAATAAAATCGCGCTCGAATATTATGTAGGATTGAATCGGACGAATATATTTTACGAAATAATTACAAAAGTAATACAGCGAACGTAATGGCACACAGCGAGCAATGAATAAACTAAAGAACTTTTATTACATATTTTGTGTGTTATTTTTTTTTTCTTTGCTTCGTATGTGAAACTTCAATTAGTGAAAAAAAAATGTTGAACAAAAAGCTTGAACAAAGAATGTGGAAGAAGTGGAAAAATTGCGATATATTTGATGGCTTTTGTTTTCTTTGTTTTTTCCGAAAGAAAGTCAACTTTTCACGTAAAATTCAATCAGCGAGTATATTTAAAATTTCTAGAGATTGGACACTGTGTGTTCACACACTTTTAAAAACCGTCCGATTAATATATATATTTACACGTGTATGTAGCGTGTTGTCTCAATTAAGAGACAAAACCGTGAAAAAGGACGCCAGACTAAAAGGATCCGAGCGCATCCGTGTCGTGTTTAATATCCTTGAATGCAACAACGCGGAAAAATGTCGCGAGCATTTTTCCGTGGATATATATCGGAAAAATAAGGGCGATTCGACGAGGAGGAGGAGGATAGGAATGGAAGTACAAAAGCGGGAGGGAAAGCCATCCGAGAGAGTCGCAGCCGCACCTCCGACAGATTATGCTAACGAGACAATCCCTACGGTACACCGAAGGCGCGCACTGACGGTCGCTTTTATTTTTCTCGTTCGTTCGTTCGTTCGACGGAGATCCTGCGCGCCTGTTTCCTCAGACTCGACGGAAAACAAGAGAGAGAGAGAGGGAAAGGAGGGAGGACCGTATCCTGTCGAGCAGAATTGCCGAGCGCGGCACACCGGTGGCGCGTGAAAAAAACAGCACCGCTCTATCGCCAGTGGACGCAATCTGTTCTCCGGAAGTGGGAACGGAAGCGTCGCGGGAATACTTAAGGAAGTTTGAAAACGATTTCTCGATCAACTAGTCGATAATGAGCGATTAGGAGCGGCGGAGCAGATTTAAAACAAAAGTAGTACGAGACACAGAGAGAGGAGGCAATCACTCAGTTATTTTATCGCTTTTGTCGAAGAACGAGAAAAATTTATTTCTTCCGAAATTTGTTTGATAAATTTGACTGATAAATTTTGTGTCACGCCATAGAACGAAATAACGCGGAGATATTTTGACACTACAAAATTTATCATCTTCGTTAAATTTCTTCTCCAAGGAGAAACGAGCTTCGAGATATTTATAACTAAATTTGCGATCAAAATTAAGATCCGAAAAAGATTCGACAATATTTTGCACGTATAAAAAAAGTCTCAAATGAATAAAATTCACCTCCAGTTTATCTTTTTTACACAACGACAATTCACGGGTGCTCGAACGCGTAGTGGATATTCGATCTACACCCTCGGTTTTTTTTCGCAGCCGAGAAGAGCGCTCTTGAGGAGCAGAGAAGGGTGAGCGCCACTTTATATTTTTTTTTTCCTCCCCTAAGTACTGTACGCTACGCGGGCGTACTTTCGCCGAGCATTCGGTGATCGCGATTCGCCTTTAATTGCGCAATTACGCGGGCTCCCCCTTTTTTTCGCGTATAGTGACGCGAGGAAAACTCGCGACATTACCGGAAACGAGAGAGAGAGAGAGAGAGAGAGAGAGCACGCGCAAGTCTGCCTCCCCTTTTCCAACTTCTACGGGCGGATTCGCTCCGTTTAAGCCAAAATCAATAGGCGCGTGCTCCGATCTGATAAGTATTCGAAGAGAGGGCTTCACTTCTCTCCCATCAGGAAAAAGAATTTTCTTGCCCCGCGCGTTCGCGTCACTCTCGAGCGTGATTTGCGCACGAACCGGATAAAGGAAGGATGTAGGATACATCGGCGCACCGGATTGTGTGCTCGAAATAATTGCGCACAAATTGCGGAATAAAATTTTTGATTTATATTCTCTGACAAAAAAAAAAAAAAAAGAAAAAAAATACGCGCAGAGATCGTCGAGTGCGCGCAACAGAACTCGAAATGTTCAGATTCGTATCAAAATTTGTGCGGGGAGCGCACACAACTCTCTCGAGGGTGGTTTGTAACCTGCGATTTTAAATTACTTTCGCACTGCGACAGTGCCGCGCTCCCCGAGTTTACACACGGTCACGTGCGGATCCCGTTCCATTTAAACACGGGCTTTTGCTGTGTTTCGTTTCAACGCCTTCCTTTTGCAAGCGCGCTCTCTCTCTTCCTCCTCCTCTTCCTCGCCGGTGGCGCTTTTACACCTTCGCGTCGCTCGGTCGTAAATCCTTCGTTACCGGAACTTTTTAACGAAAACTCTTTCGCGTAATCCCTTTCGGCGTTTCGTGTTTGCCGAAAAGATTCCGTCGTTGTCGTCGTCGTCGGCGTGCGCGACACGTAACGTAACTTCCGCTCCCCGCGTGCTTTGTCTTGCGCGTTATCTTCGCCCCACAACGCGGGACGCGCGCGCAAACGCGCTCTCTCCTCGCCGTGTAAGAATTCGTGGAATTTTTCGAGTTAGCTCGAGAGACTGTGCCGCGATCTGAAAATCCGGAACATTTGAGCGGGAACAAAAAGGCGGGACGTTTAATCCTCACGGAAATACGGAGTAATTCCGCTGTCCTCCGTCTCCCCCCCTCACGCCGTGAACACCGACCGTTACCGATTGTCCTCTCGGTCTCTGACTGTTCGACCTCCCTCTCTCCGTCTCTTTTTAATTAAAACAGAACTTTTGTCCAATTACATTTATACACGCGGACATCCCGCAGTCAAGCCGCGCGAATCAAACTCGCCGTACAGCCGCAAATACTCGAGAATCGAATTAAGAAGGATGAGGGTTGTTTCAATATTTGAGGGTATGGATAAACTCCGAGTGTTTGCGCACCTGGAAAACTTTGTTCTTCAATTTATTCCGAGTATAGACTCAAATTGTGTCAAGAAAATCGCCGCTACGATCGTCGAATGGTAAAAGATGATTTCTCGACTGTGTAAACGACGGATTGGATTTTCGTTCGCGCGATAATTTGCGCTCGTCGTGCAAATGTTTCTTTGATGACATCGGCTCAATCGTTGTAATCCACGCTAATGTCTCTCTTGCCTGCCTATTAGCATGTTGGATTTTCTTGTCGCCGCGACGATACTCTCTCGTACTCGATTTGCGCGCGAAATCTTCAAAACCGCTTTTTCATCGCTCTTAAAAATTTATTCTTCCAGTCGCGGCTCTGTTTTCTCAAACACATTATTATTTAATGTTCAATAATCGTTTTTAAATTGTATAGTAAAATTATCTATACTTTCTAGCGTTTTCGAGGATATATACATTGAAAAGGTACGTCTACATCGTATTCGCGGTCGATTACTACCGCACAGAACGTTCTTCAGATACATATGTAACGTAGCGATATAGAAAGACTCTTCTTCTACTCGCACCCTCTTCTTTTCTCGCACGACTCCACGAGAACTGATGATCATTTCGGCCCCGAGAACATCCCGCTATCTCGCGAGAACGGGGAAGATTCCGCCGGTCAGAGGAAGGGGAGGGTGGCGCATTTTAAATTCGCGATTTCAACGATATAGGATTTCTCTCGGCGTTCGACCGCGGGGGGAGGGGGAGGGGGAAGAGAAGAGAGAGACCAACGAAATCCGAACTCTTTGAAACGGACGAGAGCGGCTCTCTGCGGCGGCCATTGTGTGGGTAGCTTACCGTCGTTTCTCCGGGATAAAGTGGGTATCACCGGATACTGCTCATCTTCCCGGGTCTATCGTCGCGAGTGAGCCGTCCAACGGCTCTCGAAGATCCTTCCCTTTTCCGACTCCCTTAAATTAGAGAAGTGGGTGGACGATATCCAGCCACGACTTTTATAATCGCCTTTAATACTTCCGCTCTCTCTCTCTCTCTCTCTCTCTCTCTCTCTCTCTCTCTCTCTTTCTCTCCGCGCAAAAGGTCGCCCTTTAGATTCTGCATAACTGTTTTATTAACGCTTATTACCGAGCGCTTTATTGCCGCGGTCTTATTGGCTCTCTCGCCGTCTGCGTGGAAGTGCAAAACCCTGATGTCGGAAATTCGCGAAAACGGATTTGTCATTTGTTTCCATTTTGCGCTGCTTCCCACGTACACACGGAAGGGACGGAAATTTTCCGACGTGGTAATATCGCGACCATACAGATTTTTACACGAAAAACGCCTCGCGGCGTCACTTCAGTTTTAACGTTGTTGACGCGGACGGAACAGAGAGTCTAAAAAAAAGAGAAGAAGAAGAAAAAAACGAGATTTGTTCCGGCGCAGCCGCGAGCATCAACGGCGATCTTAATTTCCTAGGCGGATGGTGCGTGATAATTTCGATGAAAAATTCCATCCCGCGTATAATTAACGAGGAGACGGCAGACCGCGCGCGCGCGCGTTCGCAGCGCTGATTCTATCCGCCTTCGCAAAAGGACCTAATTAATTAGATATCCCTGCGACAAATTGCCAGAATTACACCTCACTGATTACAATTATGCCTGGGAATGAAATTCCGACGCAATAAGGGCGTGTATACTGCGCTCTCTCACTTGTGATTCACTTCTCTCTCTCTTTCTCTTTTTCTCTCGTCCGTCGCGTTTCTTCTTGAAACAAATGCACACACACGAATGCACAGTTTTTTTGTTTTGTTTTTTGTAAGGTTGTGTAAAACATTATAAATGTATAACTAGAGTTTTTTTATAATTAACACAACAGGAAATAACGAACTACTGAAGAATAGATGTGTGAAGACTGCGGACGTGTTAGGACTCTTATTCTTAATGATAATTTCCATTATTGAAGGCATAAGACTTCGAGATTAAAATAAATGAGAAAATTAGTAGCCATTAGTAATAGTGGAAAAAGAAGAAAAGAGAAACTATTTATTATGAGATTACATAAAGGATATAATTAAAAAAATATATATAAAATATGTTTAAAAAATAGAAAAAAAAACACTAACAGTTTATACCAAGATTACAATATTTTATAAGATGCGCAGTAACTGTTATTTCTTTACCGGATGACTTTTCGATGAGCTTATAATATTTCTCCTGGGAGGCGAGAAGGTTTTCTCCATTGAAGCGAAAATTAAATTTAAGCAGTTAATAAAAAAGGTCTAGCGGGGTCAAGCGGGAAAGAGAGCGGAACGAGAACGCGTGGAAAAGCGAGGGAAAAGATTGTTGTGGGCGAGGGGAACGAACGGAGTGGCAGCGGTAGTAAGGGTGAAACGACCGAAGGGTAAGTCGTAAACCCGACCTATGAAAACCGGCGTCCGGATTACGACTGCGAGATTCAAGAATTTTTCCATTTATCGCCCTTCTTGCATGAACGCATACAAGAATTCGATACGAGAGAATATGGGCGGCTTTCTGCTCTTCCGAGCGCGAGAGGGTTGGGCGCGGTGGTGGGCAGGTGGCCGTGGCGGGAGAACGCGCGGAGGGTGGATGTTGCACTCCCATCCTCGACCCTCCGCCTTGAATATCTAATCGACGGCGTGCTGCTCGCTCATGCATGCACTTTCGACGTCGGCGAATCGCGGCGATGCATTCCGGCGAGACACTGCTCGTCAGAGGGGATGCATTCGTTCCTTCTTTCCCTTTTTCGAGCACCCACGGTGCATCGCATTTTTCGAAGCGCGATGCGATCGCCTCGTCGTAATATCCGGCGAAATTGAAAAGGGCGGAACGCGTATAACGCAAAACGCGTTGTTGTGTTTGTCGTTTATTGTGTTCGACGCGGAGGATTGGATCTCGCAAATTGATTGCAAGTGCAACAAACGCTTTTTTTTTTTTTTTTTTCAAATATTTTATTATTACTTTTATATTGTTTGTTGTATGACTTTTTTTTATATATATAAGTGTATATATGTAACACTTGTGTATATTGCAAAACAAAAAACCTTTATGATGAAGCGAAAAAACTCTCGTTATGTACGAAATACACGCGTGTCGAAAATAATTCGACATCTCTCTCTTTCTCTCTTGTGTTCACGAGATACATTGTCGTTGTTCCGACAATTATTATATATTACCTCGTCTCAAGACATCGAGAGAGGCAAGAGCAACGAAAGATAATTAACACAAGCGTGTTACATTATTCATGTTCCAGGTCAGAATAAAAATACTCCCGAACTTTTGCCCGAATTCTTAGCTCCCTTGGAAAATCACACGGTGATACAGGGTCGCGACGTATTCTTCACCTGCGTCGTTAATCATCTCCAGTCGTACAAGGTACAAAAATTAATACTTTCTCGAACAACTGTCGCTCTTTATTGCGAGAAATATTGGGGAACATCTTCCCTCTCGATAAAATGTAATGTAACGCCTGTGTATGCGAACCTCTTGTGGCTTTTTGAGGATTTCGGTAACAAGTGTAGATCGTGCGAAGAGCACTTTTCCCCGATGTGTGTTTCAGGTAGCCTGGATAAAATCCGATTCTAGGGCAATTCTGGCGATACACACGCACATGGTGGCCCATAACAACCGATTGTCCGTCACGCACAACGGACACAACACGTGGAAACTGCACGTGACGAATGTTCAGAAGAACGATTCCGGTACTTACATGTGCCAAGTCAACACCGATCCGATGCGCAGTCAGGTGAGCATAATAATTGCGAGCGTCGATTTGATGTAAACTCGTTTGCATGAGCGTGAAAAGTTTACCGAACCAAAAACCGTATTACATAATATTTGACATTGCAATTAATCAGCACACGTTACTGGCGCGCACGTACGATGTTTCAAAAAATGACGCGATGTTTGTAGCTTCATAATTTGCGTTTTACATTCTGTTTTTTTCCCTACTTTTTTTTAATGACACGGGTACCCGCATTTTTTGAAACTCCGTGACTTCAAACAACATTATCCGCTACAGCGAAACACGCCTCGACGCGCATCCGCAATAACACAACGCATCTCTGTTAAATTAATTTCCATTTACCTTCCAGCCGACGACGCTCTATTTTTCGTCGGCGTTTCCGTGCGTTGGAATCGTGCGGTCGTTACACGAGGCTCGATCCCTCTCTGCTCTCTCTCTCTCTCTTTATCTCTCTATCGATTTCCATCGACAGAGCGTTGCACCGCGATGCGTAATTCGATTAAAAAGATCGAGGTTTCGCGCAATTTCGCCGGATCACTGTGTGTGTGTGTGTGTGTGCACGCGCGCGCGCGGAACCCGCGGCGGAATTTGTAAAATTCTATACACAGCGCGACCATAACTTTTTAACGCACGCTTTTTTCTTCAACCCTCGACCATTATTTCGCGGTGTAATATCGGTTGTAATATCGGCCTATCGCGCCTGGCAGCTGCCGTTCAGAGCGCGCGCGGCGTATCTGCAAAACACTAGGACTATTTTATTCTATTTGAGGTGGAAAATCGCGTCGTTAAAATCAGACTCACACGCAGCTTACGAGGCGACCGATCGATTCCGCTTTGTTTTTGAATTTTTGGCGCGGTGATTTATTCAACCACCTCAGCCGTTATAAACATATCGACTGTATAAACATTAACAAAATTATAAATTCTTCTGTGTATTTTCATTATATTTCAAATCCACTCTTCGTGTGGTGCGCCTAGAAAAGATACAGAAACATATTCTTGCACATGACGTTTACGTCAAGTATTCCTGGACCAAGTTTCCAGTCGGCGTTTTATATCTGCATTATTCCCGCCGTCTTATCAACATTCCGCGCGGTCTTCGGATACACTTCGGTGACAAACGTACGGTACGTTCACGCGGCGGGAAAACTCGATGTTTCATTCGGTGCGAGCGAGCGAAGTCGCAAGAGAACACACGGAGTCGTCGCGAGACGACAATTGCGCGCGACTTTAATTATGCAGATTTTCGGCAAGACGACCCGCGCGTTCGAGAAAACACACGGCAAAATTACAGCCGACAGTTGCGGCAGGTGCGCCCGTCGTACTGTTTTCCCCGACGACGAGAATCTCGTTTTCCCTTCCGGAAAACTCGGAACGTCCCGAACGTAGCGCCTTAAATCCCGGAGTGTTGCACCGGTCTCGCGACCCCGATCCGATGCAAAATTATTTATCGCCTCTGCTTATATCGCGGTTTTATCCAGCTCACGGAAAGTACGTTCTGTAAACTATTGCGCCAGTATCTTTATTTTTTTTCTCCCTTTCTCCGTCTCTCTCTCTCTCCCTCTCTCTCTTTCTCTTCGCGAGGTAATGCTCAGAACAAAATGCGGTTGAAGAAGAAAATTTTCATTGATTAAAGTACGGACAAAAAATTGACTACATGTCGCTGAGTTTGTTCTTTGCGCAGACATACGTATCTCAAGTTAAACTTATATCTACGTCGATCATGACTACGATGATTAATTATATTTCTTCGTAATCCTTGTTGCGTTCTCTCAGAAAGTTTTATAAATACCTTTCTCCCTTTTTTTCTCTGTACGTTCCTCTTTTTGTTTGTACTGTGTTCCTTAACTCCTTTATCCTCTCTTCTTTTTTCCACATACACGTACGCGTTATCACACCCCATCGTACGTCTCGCTTGTACCGATGAGCACTACGGGCCCTTTATCTCACGTCAGGGCCGTATATTGCATCGGAAGATTTCCCGCTCTGCCGGTCACATTGAATTCCGCGGGACATGCGCGCCGGCAACACGACCAGTAAATTCTACCCACACACGGTTAACCTGTGACACAACCGGCGACCGTCACTCTTGCCGCCCGGCAGTACGTGCCCAGGACCGTAAAACGGTGTTCTTTTTACACGGCGACTTACGCTACGAGACACTTCAACGCGGTTTATACCGACTGACGTTCCGCGTCCCGACGCGACTGACTTTTTCAACTCGGCTGTGCGGACGAGATTAATACACGAACCGAAGGCCTCGTGTGTGCATCGCAGTCAGATAACAAACGTCAGCTGATACATCGCGATTTATTATAAATTCTAGTTAAATTCTTCTATAGTTAAATCGTTACGTGTAATTCTTCTTCTATGTATAAATCGCTAAGTTACAGAATTCGAGTAATGTGCAATATCACAATATCGATACTTCAATAATTGAAAGCACGCTTATTAGATAAATTGCAATATATGTTAAATAAAACAAAGATTTGGAGCAAATTTAAGCTATTATTTACAGTTAAATCAAAAGATGATTTTAAAATCGATTTTCGCGATAATAAAGCTTTCAACTTTCTTCCGAGATTTTGTGACATTTTTTCCCGGGTGTTTCTTTTTCTATTTTTAATTATCTAAAAATACAAGAAGATTTCACGGTCCCATATACAACTTCCATATTTTATCGGTTGTTCACTATGCAATTTTTTTTCGCGAAAGCAAATTCGCAAATTTGTCATTAATTGCCGAGTGGATTAAAGCGAAAATTGCATCGGGACGAATCGAGTCTTTTTGGTTAATCAAACTGTAACACTTTGCTAGAATCGGCAATTAGAAACAAAAAGAAGATCGATATATCGATATGCGATATATATCGATATGCGATATTATGATGTTTGCGTAGACAAATCTTATTCCTGCTCAAAACGCTACTTAGTATAGTAGTACTACGTACTATTGCAACAAAAATATTTTGTATCGGCGCGATCTAAATTAAATTTTTTATATTCCATAAAAAATTCATTTTGTTAAAGATTTAACAAATAGCGTTTAAGTTGGTAAATGAGAAGCTACGCAACGACTTCGTGCGTGAAATACTCGTACTTATATGATTCATTCAGTATATCTCGAAAAACTTTAAAAAAAGATAAAAACTTCATTGCGCGTGAACTTGGCGCAAGGCGCTACTGTGCCTCTTGATTTTACTATTATGTAGGATCAAGTTATATTATATCATATTATAGAATCATATTTTATATTTTCTTCACTTGTATGTATTATCTCTCAAATTCAACGGC
>QVOA01006832.1:0-17579 GCA_014825685.1 Pseudomyrmex cubaensis | reverse complement strand
GAGGAATGAGAAAAATATTAACTTCTTTTTATCTGATACAAAGTCAGTCTCGTGCTTTATATTATTTGGGCCACACACGAACATTCTCGTAAATGCGTAGCAAATGTAGTAAACATATCTGTCTCGGTGCGCAAACATTTTGAACGGTTATTAATTTCGTCGTTACGTAATTAGTAAAATCGTAAAGGTATAAGCAATTAAAGATATCTTATAATAAAAATACTTTGAATATCACCGCTCGTTGCGATATCTGTGACATTTTTTCTTCTAAACGTATGCGTGCAAATTTTGAGTGCCGATCAATCTCATACCGCGAAATACCTCGAAGACGATGAAGCTGCGTGCGAAGAAAACTTCCGAGGACCGACGCAAATTTCTGGGAAGATCGTCGGCATAAAAATGGGATTCTGCTTGCAGGATCTTTTCAAGGATCGCGAAGAAGGCGAGGAAGAGACGCGACAAGAAGCCGAAGGCATCTCGCCTAATGCGCGAACAGCCGACCGGAATCCGGTCGTTTTGCAAAAACCATCTTACAAATTCCGCGTAATTTCGACTCGACCGCACCGTCACCGTAATTAGACCTCCCTCGTCAATTAGCCGCGATACGAGCTGACACTTAATAGTGATTTAATGCCACAGCAAGCGTCGATCGAGAGAGTAGATCGCGCGCGCGCGCGCCCAGAATCGATTTTATCTCGTCGCGCTCGCGCGCGAAGTCTGGTTTTTTTCTTCGTTTTCTTTTTCACTCGCGATGGTGACTTTTTCAAACTCGTCACGCGGCTGTATATACTCGAACTTAATAGATCATACGATACTTTCACATATTTCATGTAAAAACATTCTAAATCTCCCGTTTTCTTTTCCCTCACATTTGTTCGGTTTTTAGCAGTGGAAAGGGAAAAAATAGAATTCGAAGTTATTCTCGTTTTTTTTTTGTTATATTTGTATCGCTGTGAATCTATAAAATATTCAAAAATATCTCTTAGTGAAAATTAATATTTTATGTCCTACGTAAAATAGATTCAGGTCGACAGTATGTAGCAACTAAGTTGATTAAGTCGTTAAATTATTCAATTAAGACGTTTTTTTTGTATCATCGTGTGTGTGTATATACATATATATACACATATAAACGTTCTATTTTCGATTCGATGCACGACGGGATTATTAGCTCCACAACAAGCGTCCGATTGGACATTGCAATTCTCCCGGCTCGCCAGGAACTCAGCGATTCGATGTCGCAGTCTATTTCGAGAGCGCCGAGAAGCTGGATTACTCGCGGTAGATTCATAAGCGGGAGAGCGAAGCTCTTTCGGAGCACATACTGCTCGGTTAATCTCTCACGTAGCGCCTAACTCGTTGGCATTTCGCTGGAGAAAGTAGCAAACCCGCAGTGGTGCACCACCACCGACGACGTTCTCGACTGCGGATAAATTTCGGCTACTTTGGCGTTCTCCGACAATTGTCACGTGAATTATGACAAACACACGATCGTGATTTTGCCGGGCGATATTCGACGAGCAATTCATTGTGCCATATTGGCGATCGAAAAAGCGAGGTATTAACGAAGTTTCAGTCTGCGATTATCCGATCTCGCAAATTGCCGCGATATGTTCGATTTTTCTAGTTTTGCGTTTGCAATACTTTTTACTGTTTTACAGACGTAGTTGACTGATTTTTTAACAGGAGTATATTCTCAGAAATTAATGTATTTATTCCAAGTGTTATGTTTCTTTTTCTCGTTGTAAAATTTATTCGGATCGCGAGAGATTGAATTTTATTTTACATTTATTTTATATTTGTTTGCGCGATCTGCGTTGTTGTTTTGTTTTCAATAGCTTCGCGTTGCGGTGTGAAAAATATTCTCGATAATGTGAAGTTAAATTGTTGGATGTGACTAAATTGATGGAGAATATCTACGAGGGAGAGAACGTATCGGATTTCCTTATCTTTTCAGTAGTTCTTCAGACTTTACGCTTTAGGAAAGGAGAAATTTCCGTCTTGGAAAGTTAACGCTTTTATGAAACACTTCGCGACTTCACAAACCAGGCTGTTCCACCGGAGCGTTGGTAGTAACTTCGTAATGTTGCTTTCTTACGCTCAATGCTTTGTGGGACATCACGCCGGAGCAAGTGGCGAAATGCGAGAGGTGCGCTCTCGCGAAACATACATTTAAGGAAATGAACGTTTAACATTGTCTGTGACGATGTGTTTCGCGCACTAAAAAAAAAAAAAAATTACGCGCCACGCTATTTTAATATAAATATCAAGTAAAAACCTTCTAGAGAGAAAGAGAGAGAAAATTTTAACGAAACACTTGTTTAATATAAAAAAGAAAGCGTTTCATATAATAGCAGTGTTTATTGTGAATTGTTTTTAAAAAAGTTTCTGCAAATTTTTATCGTCGAAGAAATTAATTTTTGATAATCGAACACACACGCGTTATCAACGTGTTGTCTTCTCGCTTTTGCGTAATCTCACGTTTCTCATCGGCGCCACAATCAATACCCTTTAGTGTTGATTCACGGTAATGCCTGGTTTCACAAATTTGCCGTTCAGTTTGACGCGGAATTGATGACGGTCTTATGTAGCGTAATTCGCGCGCATTAGAGTGAGCTTATAAAGACGGGGCTATATGCGGGGATCGCGTAGCCGGATTACGATGTCGAATCATGCGCTTGGAATGAGTTACACATGCAGCCATGTATCGAAGTCTGCATACAAGCGAGAGCGATATCTCGATGACAGCGATAGCGCGCGCACGCGCTTGGCACACACGCTTTTCTCAAGGACGCGTTATTCGAGCGAAACTTCGCAAACTGCGCGTGTGCAGTCCTCGGGCGGAGAAGAGGTCCTTCGGTCGGGGACTTAAGGACATTAATTTGAGGAATAAACGAGGTACGCGTTCGGGGAGCAAATGCGAATTAATTGCGGCGACTCCGCAATCCTCTCCGCTCTCTCAACCACGTAAAAGCGAGTGTATGCCGTACGCCGCTCCACACGTTCTCGTAATCTATGTCGCCTTATCGATACGCGACGGTTTCACGTGACCGCTCGCTGTGAGAGAAAAAAAAAAGGAGATAATTAGTGCAGCGTCGTGCTGCTGCTGCTGCTGCATGATGGCCGTGGCGAGAAAAATATGCGCGCCACTTTACGCTTCTGTTGCAAACGGTGGCCGGTGGCGCATACGAGCGTATTTACAGTGCGACGTGCCGAAGCAAATTAATAAAATATAATCCCGATCGCTTTCTATAAATGTTTACGGCACAAGTGTAACTTTTAAGCGCGCGCTTATATCACACGCTTGGATATACTGATTCGATCGCTTCGTTGATGTTTTTTTTTTTTTTTACGCTAGTTTTGTTTCAATACATGATCGTTTTTGTGAGAATTTAAACGGGAATCGGGGGAGATCTTTCTCTGTGTTACATAAAAAACTATCTTTAATTCCGGTTTTAATGTACACTTTTTTATGCGCGACTCGATAAAGATATCGGCGAGCAATTATATACCATCGCGCAATGATTTTATTTTGCGTCGGCAAGGCAAGCTTCGGATGACAGCGGTCTGGTATCCGTATCTATCTATCTTTTCATCTATCTGTTTGTCTATTTTGTAGTAGCACGATGCTGTGGGAAAAATAAAAATAAAAATAAATAAAAAAATTAAAAAAAAAAAAAAATTAAAAAAAATCACGAAGAAAATCAACACGCATACACGTACATCGTCACAGCGTTAACAAGTTTCGCGATTTGTTCAGCGCCCGCGGCAGAGCGACGGAGCGATTATTTCCATCCTCTTGAACACAGAAAAAAAAAATGTAATGAACCGTAACGCGGACCAGTCCCGCCGATGTTTGCGATCCGTGCTTCGGCACGTGATATTTCCCATCGAATTGCAATACGAGCGCGCTCAATGTCGCTCTCAGAAGCGCGCGAAGCGCGGAGCTCTTAAATATGCAAAATGAAACGGTGTGAGAGAGAGACTTACTCGAGCGACATTGCGTGTTTTCACGTTCGGTGGCGATCGATCAGGTATCTCACAGCAAAAAAGCTAATAATCGTCGCAATATCGGTGATATCGACGCATGCGGCTCTCTGCGTATATGCGCCGGAGAGTTTCTTGGCGATGAAACAGCTGTCTTCGCTTAATTTCTAAAAAAAAAATCGAGTACTAACACATTGCAACGTTTGTACATCTATATAGGAGCGTGTGTGTGTGTGTATATATTATATATAAACTACTCGCAAGGACATCGATGCTGCAAATTGCTCGATAAGCGAGACTCGTTACGCGAGCTGATGATCCGGTCATCCTCGAGTCGCGGAGTGAAAACTCGAGAACAGATTTATTTCCCTTCCTTCCCGATCTTCGTGTAATCCACGACGTCTTATCGGCGTTATACTATTTCGCGCGAAACGAAGCGTCATTATTGCCGTTAGCTGCGTTGCGGCAACGCAGCGTGTACGGTTGTTTGGTCGCCTTCGGAGATCCTGTAATAGCCGGCTTATCCGCTCGTCGCGACGTGATGGAAACATGAACTGCGAAGTATCTCAGACCCCGTTGCCGATAGTATTGGAGTAGTAATATCGCAGTAAAATGAAAGATATGCGCCAAGTTTCTCAGAAGTCGTGCACCGAGTCGTGGGACCCGCGTATATCGACGGATACTTGAAGTTTACGGAGCTGTAGTTTATAAAGTTGAGAATCAATCTGCACGCGGCGGGAGAGATGCGCGGAAAGGAGCTTCATAGACTTTTGCGATAGTCTCTTCTCTTTTCTCGTCGTTAAGCAATTTCTCAGAATTACGAAGCGTGCGCGAAAATTAAACAACGTAACTCTCCGTAACTCTCTTTTTTTTTTTATCGCGCAATATAGAAAATTAAAAAGTTCACAAAATAATCTGTAATCTCTCTCTATTTTGCAGACAGTAGGTGTACACAATTTGTATACACTTACTGTTCGCGAGAAGTAGGATTTACGGATAAACGGGAAATCGCGCGAATCCGGGAATTTCCAAAATTAGAGATGTATGAATGCATGAGGATATACGCGAACAAAGCGCGGGGAACAACGAGAGAGAGAGAGAGAGAGGTATCTCTTTGTCTTTCTCATATACATTATATATCGGATATATGCATCTATTGCCCCGGAGCCGTTTGCATGAACGATGTTTTGATTAACGTATATAATCGAGCGTAATACCGATTCGACGACGGCACCTGCAATCGCGTTCCGGATGCAGTTGGTAGCCGCATCTGGCGACTGGACTTGCGCGTGCAAAAGAAGCAACGGGAAGAGATCGGTTTTCTTACTTCCGTACGTCGATTTACGCGCGGGACTTCTCCGTCGTAATCTACGACGTCTTATCGATAACGACCGACGGATAGCCCCCGTGCTTTTCGATCGACGTCTATGCACACACGAGTGCACCCGGAACGATGAGAACTTCAACGATGGCCGCTCGCGAGCCAAGTTACGTTATGCTCGAATTACACCGCGGCGAAATATTACGATGCGCATCGTGTACGTATATCGCACGGCACGCCGGGATGTTCGAGTTTCTTTCGCTTTTTATACACGCCGTTCGACGTATTGTGTGTTGCTGTCCATTGTTCGAAAGTTCCCGCCGCGAGAGCCGTTATTATGCATTTTTTTTCCTTTTCTCCAATAGAAAGCCGACGGGAGAGACGCGCGTCGTCGATGCGCGGTGGTTGTCGAATATAATTTTGTTTTTTTCATCGAAATTTCTGTGACGAGCTTTGAACGAAAGCACGCGCGTCACAAGCTCTCGCCGAAGATGCGGAAATAACACGGAGCTTGTTTTAATTATTGCGGTTGAATTTTCTATCTGGCGTGTGTGTATTTATAAAGCCGCGAAGTTTTCTACAGCGACGGCCGAAACGCAACGCGTCTCTGAGCGTCGCGCCTTAACGACGCACGAGTCGAAAATATTTTAATAACGACTTCAATAAAACCTTACACAATAGAGATTTATTGCACCTTATCACGCGAGAAGATAACAAACGGAAACGTGGTTACGTTATGGAAGGAGAGAAAGCGATATCTCGTGAAAAGATATCGCGTTTTTATATAAAGAAAACTGTAAGCATGGCAAATAAAATCGGAAAAACACAATTCCTGCTGAGAGAAACAAACTTGAGAACGAAGATACAGTGCACGAAGAGAAAGCGATGTAGGGGAGCTCAAGGGATATAAAGTTACACGAGCGAAACGGATAAAACAATTACAGTTAACAATAAGTGAGGTTTCAAGATGCGACACGTGGAGGAGAAAGGAAGAGAGAAAGAGAGAGAGAAAGAATGGCTTCAGCTCTCGTCAGAGATAAGTCGGACACGAAGACGGCGACGACGACCACGAAGAAGACACATATTTCCTCGAGCGAACGAGCTGTTTCTAGCACGCCTTGACCTTCCGCCTGCGGCTCGAAATAGCGTTTGTATTTTTAGTCGCGGCTTTTGAACACGCACCACCCTCCCTCTTTCGAAACGCCGAACCTCCACCAGGACTTCGCCGTACTTTTGACGCCGCGCTCCTTCCGCTTCCTCGCCGTCTCTCGTTAATTAGCACGTCTTTCTTTTTTGCGCGTTTCACCGACCGCTCGCAAGCTCGGAGTCTCGTCGCGAATCACTTTGTTCTCGCGAACTCAGTAGCTTTAAATGAATAATCATTTCACTCTCTTTCTCTCTAATAGTCTGATGTATTATCGCAAGTGGTGTAATTTATATAGTTTCAGCGATACCTGAAATCTCTTTCTCTTTCTCTCTCTCTCTCTTTCTCTCTGACAGCGTTTTCTTTCGAATTCCTCAAGCAAAAAAGTGGAAAATTACGTTCAAAAAATACGACGGACTCGCTTTTATACGGTGAACACGGGAAGACTTGCAAAGATTTACTTTTTCAATCAAGTTATTCAAATTTTTTTTCCGCAAAATAGATTAAAAACAAATTATCGCGCAGCGAGAACTTCATTTAATATTCTGTATCGCTGAAGCGCTGTCCGGTATATTACGTTGATTCGACCCGCGGTCAAGCGTGATGCACACGCTAATGTTGCGACGCAGTAACCACCGAAGAACGTATGACGTGCACACATACGTGCGCATAATCGTCTGTAAACTTCACAAGCGCTCGGTCGTGATTCAAAGTATACATACAGAGAGACGAACTCTCGCGGACGTTCGCGAGTCCGCCGTTCTGTGAAATAGCTTCGCGCTATTCGCGACATCGCGCGGGCTTCATTATTTTCGGAATTTCCACGACGAGTAATTCGAGTTTCTGCCTTTGATCTCTCTCTTTCTCACTTCTGTGTGTTTGTTGCGCGCCAGCATTAATATTACGCGGACACCGTTGCAGAAGCATAACACACATACACACGGGCTAATAAATTTAATAAATCCGTGCGCTTAGCTCTCTTTAGTCTCGAAAAAAATTTGTACTCTTCGTCGGACCGGTTTCCAACTCGTCGCGCGCGGTCGAGTTTTTATTTACCGCGCGCGCCGCGATGTAATTCAACGCGCGGTGTGAAAAACTAAACGGTAGGTATGTAGCGAAGTATTTAGGAAACCTTGAATCTCTCTATGTGATATTTTATCCGCCGTTTTACGATCGCGATATTTTTACGTCTCGCGTTGCCACTTTGTTACGTAAAATGTTTTTTTTTGTTTTTTTTTACGCGAACGTCTCCGGACATTGCGGTTTGTTATGAAAAAAAAGAGCCAAAGAAATCGATTGATTTGTAAATTTCACCGCTCGACGATCTCAAAGTGTGCACACTCATCAATTACATTTGCATATTATCACAATTAAGTAAAAGAATGCTAGATATATTTTGTTGACTGCAGAAGTTTTTAATTTGTGTGGAATTTTATCGACAAAAAAATAAGAAAGAACATTGTAACATTCTAATTATAAAAGATCATCCGACAACTGTATGGAAAAATGTGTTTTTGTAGTTTTGAGTAAGACAGAAATAATATACGTGTAAGATGCATATATTAATTTTTCCATTTTAAACGTGACGTAATCAACAACGCATCTTGACGTTTCTTCTCATCTCGCGATGTTTAGCTCATCTCCTCGCAAATTTCGCTACTATCAATCTTCATTTCGGCGATGATTGCTGTTTTTCGGTTTGTACGCGTATTCGCTTTTCGAATCAGAGAGCGAGATTCTCTCTCCGCGTGTGTTTCTCTCCTCAGAGTTCCCCATTCATTCGCCGCACCCCTTTATCATTACCGCTTCCTTTCCATATCATCCCTCTTTCGCCCTTACGGGATTTCACGCGCGTGATCCTGTTTCCCTGTAAATTCGGTTTACGCCTCGGCACGCGGCATAATCGTCGCGTACCCAAGTGCTTATGGTTGTTTACGCCATCGCGGCGAGTGTGTCTAACGAACCAATTAGGTTATCCCACTCGTCCTCGACGATTCAGAGTGTGCCAGGGGGCCTCTGTTATTGATCATGCTGCGCGCCATAGTCGCTACACGTGTTGTCCCCGTATCGAATCGTTGATTGACGTTAATCCGTTTCGCCGGCTACGCGTCTACCGGTTGCGTGTCATTCGGGCTTCCGATCTGCGTAATTCATATAAGATCGTTTCGCTTAAGAAAGCTTGACATTCTCAATCTCGAAGCCAACATCGTAAATCAGAGATTTTTGTATAAAAGTTGAAATGTGCTTGTCGCGACAAATACACTTATTTTAAGCAGAATTATGTAAAATATCGTCTGCACCTTTTCTCTGATTAAAATATTTCTCGTTGCAACGATGATCTGATTACATTTAATCTTTCGTGTTGTTTTTCGTCGTATTTTTCGTTGAGTTCCGTGTTGATATTGCGAAACACACGTGGAATTGGAAAACAAGATACTGAAATTTTAATATTATCGAAATATTGCGCGCATTCGAGACAAATCTTAGTAATTTGGTCGAAATTATGTTACGCTGTTTGATTGAAGTGTAATGAGATTTTATATTCGCTCGATATTATCGAATTCTGTTTCTGGATATGTAATTAGTTTCGAAATCAAGTTTACATTGTTAAATAATTTAGATTATTAAGTTTTGTTTCTGATTACACACACATAGGCGGGTATTCAATAATATATGTATTTATCAATTTTCTCTGCTCCGATTATATCTTTAATTGATATTAATCAGGCGACATGATTAATATCAATATTAATAGTATAAATACCTAGTATAAACACTTGTAATATAAACACTCGTAGTATAAACACTTTCTAAAAAATCTCTCGTAATTATTACATGCGGTGTCACGTGGATTTGTTTTTTTTTTTTTTTTTGACGCAACTGATAATTTTGTATCGCTGGATTTTGCGCGCGCGCGCGCTTATGAACGCTCGAATTGCTTCGCGACGCCGAAGTTAATTATATGATTAAAGCCGTTTGACAACTGAAAACGTGAGGTTGACGCGGTCACAGGACAAAAGCGCAGCAACGCGGAGGATGCTACGCGCGCGCGAGCCGACCCATTAGAAATGCGGAGCGCGAGCGTCACGACGGGGAGCGAGCAACGGGATGTTTTCCCGCCGCGCGCGGTAGTACGAATATTTCACAAAGCGCGCAGAATTCGTCGGAGTGGTTACAAAACCGAAACACTCGGGCGAAGTTAATTACACGTTGATTTTGCGTAATCGAGAGTACGCCGCCGCAACAAAGCGCAGCGCGAGTATAATTCGGTGCGAAACGCGGCGCGTAGTTGCGGCTGCGAAAGAGGAGTCGACCCCGACATCGACCTTAATTACTTAAGCTCGCGTTCTCAAGCTCCCACCTTGAATCCAATTACTTAAAACGCAAGGCCGCGTAGCGCGCGAGCGCTAAGATAACTCGGATCTCGCGCGTTATCGTTTTCGTCTTTCCCCGCTCTGCGAAACGAGAAGCGCTCGTAATAAAAAGAGCATGTAAGCGAGGGGGAACGAGCTCTCTCTCAATCAATCATAACGATAAATCGATAATGTCTATATTAGATGGAACCGTATGGTTCATTTGAGGAATATCGCACTTGATGTATATTTGAGTGTGTATATAAAAAAAAACTGATTTGGCGTATAACTGGCTCTCCAAAGGATTCCATTTAATGCTCTATGGTTCACTTTATGAGATAGTAATTCTTTTTTATTGGAAGACGCGAGTCGTGTTTCGAAAACGGAAAAACGGTGTTGCACCAGACAATAAGAAGAATATAAATTTTAATTTTATAAAATCGTTAAGTTTTAACGATTCAATTTGTAAATGTTTATAAAAACAACACTTACACATTGGGAAAAAAAAAAAAAAAATTGCACAATCGCGTATCTGATGGCGCATATCATATTTCGCGAAACGATTTCAACTCATGCGATTAACACTTTCACTACTGTTCGGCGTTTGCACAACGACCGCCTGGTATCATCGCGATGATACACGGTGAAAGTGTTAACATTGCGCATTGCCGGACAATGTTACTCGAAACGTTCGGCAGATAAAACGTGTGTGACGGTGGAGAGTTCGCTGCGCGAGCGCGCGTTGCATTACGCAATCGCTGTGTTTTACGTACATACATGTGAATGTGACAACAGATAAACAGTGACGCTATCTATATTAATGCTGGAAGTGCCAAAGCCGAGAATTTTTCATCAGTAAAATCGAAATTTCCCGGGAAGTTTTAATTAGCGGAGCTTGCGCACTGTGCGAGCGCCGCAATTTTCTCTCCCTTTTGCAACGACCGCACAAAAATATCTGCGTTGTAACTTTAACTACATTTTAAATTCTATGTACATATATATATATATCTCGTGGAAATGCATATTTGAAAGTACAGATGTTTGTTGTGTATCTGCCACTTTAATGTTAAACCGTTGCTCGTCATGACAAAGTACGCCGCGCGGACTAATTATAATTCGTTACACACACTGTGTTTTATTTTAACAAACAATTAACGGTAGTTTGCTTTTAATTATTTTAACGTATTACATGGTGCATACAGTGCTTATCCGTAAGTAAATAATAACATTATACCGTTAGCGAAGCTCGTTAATTATTTTTTTACGCAGTATGTGATAAAACGACGTTATCGATTTGGGAGGGAAAAAAAAAAATAATAATAATAATTCGTCTAGAAAGAGAGATAATAGAAGATATATCTTTGTTAATAACGGAAAATATTTTTATCGCAATTTTGCAAGTAGATTTTTTCATTTTCTCAGAAGAGAGTCGGAACACACTAAACTTTTACGAAGTTTCTTACTTACCGACCTAATTTTGGTAAGTAAAGTGTTAATATGCATTTTCTTAAAAAGCAGATAATTTCACCGCCTGTGCGAAAGGAAACCGATATTGTTGAATTTAATCGAGAAGCTACATCGAGGTTGACGCCGCCGCCGCGAAACTTTTGCGCGATACGGTCTTTTCACAGCAGATACAACACACAGCACCGCTCTATCGATGACCTAATCGAAGTTAATTACATATTGATTAACTCGAGCAGAGCCGCGCGCACACATACGTGCACATTTGCCATAATAAATTGCAAGTCTCTTTGAAACGACGTTCATATTGTAGCGGAGCGCGAAAGCATTTAGTTTATTTGAAATAAATCCACGAGAGAGATCAAGCAATACGATGCGATACGTGTTTTGCATTTTATTATTAAAATATACGCGGTATCAACGCAACAGTAAATAATTTGTGTATTATTTATTAACATTTTACTAAGCTGAAAGAAGATACTTATCGATGCGGAATTAACGATTAATTAGAAGAAATATTTTTATATAAATGTTTTTATCGTATCGTGTATAATTCTACACCAGATTTCACCCAAATTGGAAGAAGTTTCCAATTTATTTTTTCAACATTTCAACAAAATTCACTTTATAAAAGATGTTGGAATTATCGTCTGCGTCAATATTATAACGGTAAACAGTTACTTGCCCAAATATATTCTGTATGTATTACTTGTTCTTAAAAAGACTCTTGGATTATATAATTCTTTCAATTACTCACGCATATAATTATATGAAGTCATTTTTGTCGATTCAACAAATTTTTATTCCGTATTTGCAGCAGTTGCGCAAAAAAAGAAACACGATAATAAAGCAGAACGTACTCTCTTCGTGCGAAACGGAAATTTTGTTACGTACGTGTCGTTCGATCCTGCCATCGCCGTCTCTTTGACAAGCTCCGAGTTGCATCGGTGATCAGTATAGGCTGATCCTGAGTAATCCACATTTTTCCGCAGTGGCTTACTACAGTCTGTGATCTCGATATAGAGAGAATGAAAATCGAATTAACAAGGGTTAACGCTAATCGACCTTGGTCCAAAAGGGTCTGGAAGTGCCAAACTCAATTCAGATCGCCGTGTAACCACCGCGTAACACCGCCGTGTAGTAAAAGCGTGAATTCGCACACCGCCGAGAGCGCTGTATGTATTAGCTGCGGTTTGACGTTGCGAACGGAATTTTCAATCTCGAAAACGGAACGCGACGTTTATGAAAGCTCACGGGAATTACGAGCCATTCGGCAGTCTCTCTCTCTCTCTCTCTTTCTCCCTCTCTCTCTCTCTCCCTCTCTCCCTCTCTTTCTCTCTCCGAGCAAACACAGAGATGATCTCGGGGTAGACCAGGGTAAACGCGGCTTCGGCTAAGCCAATTAGCAGCCGGGAAACACGTAGGCGAACTACTCGGCTTTCGCACACCAAAAGGCATGTGACGCCGCCGGGGGAAACGCCGTCGCCGCCGCTCAGTGATGGATACGCGCCGGAATGTTCGGAATGTTTTTTTTATGGCACATCGAAGCGTCGATACCTCACTCTTCCCCCGAGTGTCTGTGGCATCGATGTATTGCCCTTCGATTGTGCAGCTAGGAACAGTCAGACAACGCGGAATCACCACAGTTCAATCTGGGGTCGGCACCAACTCCGAATACCTATGAAAAATCCAGAGTTGTTGAAAAAGTTGAGAAGGGAAAGAAGAAGTGGGAGTAAATTCGAAAGTGCGACATCAACTGCTAAATGAAAATGTTTCGTTTTTGACGATGATTATTTCGTATCGCGTCTGAAAGTGTGGGGAACATTCTAGAAAAAACTGTAAAATTTTTAATCACAATAATCTCCGTTGTAATGTTTTTCTTTTTTTTCATCAAACGCGTGACAATTTATTCGTAACTTATTTAAAACTCGCGCTAATTGAAGAGCCAAGAGTTGCAAATTCCATTAAAAAAAAAAAACAGACATTTTGCAGTTTATGAGTTTCCATCTCGTAATTGCAATATATTTGCTCGATAATTCAGGCAGAAAGCGGCGCGGTAGTCTGAAGGGCTTGAGGGTTAAAGGCGTCGTAAGGTCGCCCCGTTCGCCGACAAGATCTAGTCCGATTAAGGTTACTCAGGTAGCCGACGCCGATGGCGCGAAGCAGGCTGGTGCATTATTCTTACTGCTCATTCCTACCGTGTTGCGGCTTCCTAACGGCGCAATACGGTACCACCGTCGTTTCCAGGCGAGCCGAGTGTACACGTATATACTACACGTACACTTCTCTTTCTCTCTCCTCCCTTCTCCCATCCGGGGCCACCTTCCGCCTTCCGTTACGAGCGACACACCACCATTTCTGCTTCGCGACATTTGCCCCGACCGTGTATAAGGATGTAACCACCGATGCTTGGGTGCTTCGGAGGTATCAATACTTTATATGCGTAACACTATCATTTTATTCCGACAGAAACGCTGATATTGAATGGAGTATAGTAGATATATACTCGTGTTCATTTCATATTGAACGACGTACAGAAGCAGCAGTGTCGTTACGAACGGAAAGACGAGAGAGGAGGAAAGAAAAGGAGAGATAGAGGGAATCAATCTTTCATATAATGTTCTGATAGATCTCGAAGGTTTTTGTAATAATTAATGACAGTCATTGTTTTTTTTTTTCCGCGAACATGTCGATATCTGCTACCTGATACAGGTTGTCCTACAAATATTGATGTTTATCGAAAAATGTCGAAGATAAGATATTGATGTTCGAATTGTCGGAGAGTTGTAAGCACTTTGTAAAAACGATCAGCATTATCTCTCGGTCGCGTTTCTCTCTCTGTATAATTGTACGTTGACGAGCGAAAAACGGCGGATACGTGTGTTTGCTCACTTTTATTAGGCAAAAATGTGCGAAATAGACTATTTAAATAGACGCGATGCGATAATTGTTTGCGTACACGAAGCCACGCGTACCGATTTCTCCGTTGTTTTTTGTATTTTCGCTCCTTTATCTTTACTACGTTAATTTTTAGTTTTTTCTTCGTTTTTACCAATTGTCTCTTCAATCCCGAATATTCAAATGTTTCCTCGTTTCGACTAATCTCGATACACTATCGACTTCAGCGTATCGAGAATGCGAAATGTTTGCGCGAAATCCATTGAATACATATGCCGATTCGTGATCGATCATCCCGATCATTGCCGCCTTCAATCGAAGCAACGCCTCTCGACGGTGACGTCGATCAATATAAACGTCGTGCGTTTATCGTCCGTTAAATAAGCGCCACTTACCCCCGCCGCGCTTTATTAAAATTCAATATCTCACAGCTGTCGATTAATCGCGTCAGTCAACTTAAATGTCACAGCTTATCTGCGAATTCGAAATTTACACGTGTCGTAGCTCGCTGCGCCGCCGTCGACGATCATCGCTATTGCCGCCTCGGTGGCCTTCGGATTCGCGCGCGGTGAAAGCTCGCAACAACTCGACACGTGTCGATGTTAACCCCTGTAACCCAGGAGGAGCGTTCGCGCTATGCGCTCTCTGCGGTTAACATCGGAAATTATTTCCTTCCTAGCTAGCGCGCGGAATTTCGTGCGGAATGCCGCTTTATAACTTTATCTCCGCTGAACGTATCGGGCGCTCGAGAGAATTAAGCGAAGATCCGTTCGTACACGGGATATTTAGCGGTCACATGAAAATAGATATTTGACGCTTGTGTCTCAAAGAGAAAATTCTCTCTCGTGTTTAGTTCGTCTCTCTTTTTGCTTTTTGAAGAGCAAACTTTTATTTCGCAATTCGATATTCGTGTACGTTGTTAATATCGATTTACCTGCATTATAGAACATCGGAAATTTTATCGTTACAATTTTCAGCAAAAATAGCTAAAGGCTATTATATAATATTAATTTACGAGAGAGAGAAAGAACGCAATTTTTTTCTTATTTTTTTTTTATTTTGACTTCAATCCTTTTTTTCTTTTCCAATCTCTTTAATGACCTCGGAAAATTATTCACACGAGATTTTCCTCGACGCAAAAATTGAACATACGGAGCTCACGGACGGCCGAGAGAAAGAGAGAGAGAGAGGTGGGAATATTCCGTGTACAGAACGTTTTCATCGGGTTTTGTTCAAGGGAGGGGCCTGCGGATGGGCGGACGTTGCTTTAATGGGTCGAAACGACACGTGCTTCGCTCTACGCGGGTCACAGAACGTTCTCACCGCCGTCCTCTCTCGTTTGCGCGGAAAAGTCGTCCTCGGCCGCGCTCCAGTTTCGCGCTGGCGAAGAGAGAGAGAGAGAGAAAGAGAGACGATCTCGCGCTGATACGGACGCGCCTTTCGTGTCCCGTGATTCATGGTCGCCCACGTTCGCTCGTTCGCGACTTAACACCCATTTCGAATGCACCTTTCATCCGCGGTTTTGCCTGTCCGCGCGCCACCGCCGCAACGTCGACGAGAGAGATTCCCGCCCGTAGTAACGTACGTTAATTAACTCCGCGATAACCGGGTTAAGAATAACTTGCTCCAACTTTTTCCTCTTCCGCTCAAACTATTTCCTCCAAGCGTCGGCGGAGCAATAACTTCGCGGCGTGTTCTATTAAATCTTTCTCTTTCTCTCTGTGTTGGACTTTCTTCCTCCGACTTTTATCCTCAGACGCGGCGCAATATGTAACACTTAGCGTTAGAAAAACAAACAAACTTTTGACAGAGCGTATTTGTAATGATTCTTTTTTTGTTTTAAAGCAACATACAATTAGATTCTTTTTTTGTTTTACGTATTTGAGACACCGATTAGCATAACTTTGGTGGAAGTTCACAATTGAGTATCCCCGTTGTTAGAGAGGATTAAGAGAGAAGTGTTACGTTGTAATTGTCATATATATTGCGGAGATATGTGAGAGAGAGACAGAGAGAAGAGTAGCCTGTTTAAGCTCAATGAGTGCTCGCGTTTTTCCCGCCAGTCTCGTCGCGATGTTCGTTTTATCTGCATTCAACACGACCCGCGGCTACTTTACGTAGCTATGAAAAGCCACGTGAAAAATGGAGTTCCGCGGTGATGAAAAATGAATCTTCGAGTGATTTACTCACCGTGTGCTCGAGATGTATTTTAAGAAAGTTTAAGCGCTTATATAGCGCGGAGTTTTTCGAGCACGCGATCGAAAAAAAAAAAAACCAAGTTATTGCCGCGATCCTGACTTAATATCGATTAACAAGAATAATTACGCACTGATACCGAGACATGTCTGAAAAACTTTGAGCGATCGAAAAAAAATTTACCCTATATATGTATATATATATATATATATATATGTATCGTCGATCTCATCGACGCTACTTCTTTACGCCGCGCTTTTTCACAGCTGTCGGCGAGAGTTTTACGCGCGCATCCCACACGTACACCAGGGAGGTGTATATTTTCCGCGCGCTGTCGCGAAAAATGGATTTTAACGCGTTTTCCGGAATATTCTGGACATATAATAGCCTTCTGTTGCGACCAAGTTATGATCGAAGTGCTCTTTTGCAAGAGCACTAGTTCAAGATCCCACCGTATCTTCGTATTAAAACAGAGCTGACGACAGGATATCTTTTTTTTACGATACACATCACACAAACGCGCGCTATTAATTTAACATAACGCGTCTGACATAAACGATTTAATTTTAACTTTCTCGAAAAAAATGTCTTCTCGATTCTACATGAAAATAAATACATAATTGTTGTAAAAAATAATATGATTCGCGGTTTGTGCAATTATACGGACTGCGGAATAAAGCGCGCGGAGTAATAAAAGTCCGCGGTTTCTTAATCGAAGAGAGCTTATATACTCAGGAAACCGCAGCTGAAACCAACTCTGACCTGATATCTGTATGACGCGCGCGATCTCTACACACACATACACACACACACGTTTCCACCCCCACCGTTCTCTCGAAATGCCTTCGCGCGCATCCTGCATTTCGCGCAGATTTATCGCGTCGCACGAGTAATCTGTAAGCGGAGCCATTGTATCCGCGTGTATATTTCGCAACTATCCGTCACTCCGCGGAAAGCCACGTCGACGCTCATCCGTTAAGCCAGGTTTAGACTTGACACTTATCGCCTGATATTGCTATCGTACGTCGTGCCGCCGGGACGCGACAAAAGAATATCCGTCGGGCAACGGTCGGGACAGGGTGGAGGACGAGAGGACACGAACGTCAGAGGCGCTGTGTGTTGTGTATGTATATACAGGGTGTCCCAGTACGACTTTAACAGCTCTCGTAGGTAGGTAGAAGGAGTAAAACTGAGTCGAAAAGTCCTGTACCAATTT
>QVOA01006831.1:0-24402 GCA_014825685.1 Pseudomyrmex cubaensis | reverse complement strand
TATATATATATATATATGTATATATATATATATATATATATATATATATATATATATATATATATATATGTATGTATATATATATGTGTATATATATGTGTGTGTGTGTGTGTGTGTGTGTGTGTGTATAAACCGAGTTCAATGAGAGAAGAGAATAAAAAAATCATCCGTTTCGCGCATATATTCTACTAGAAAGCCTTCCATAGCCATTGGCTGTCAGCAGGTGTTCCACGTGTAACACTATCCCCACTTTGTTCGTTTTTCTTCTCCTATGCGCAAACCAATTCTTTCCTCTCCACTGAACTCAGTGTACAATACTTATATTCGATTAAAAACTCAAAATTAATTTGCTAAAAGTGATTCAAAGTCTCGACTTTCATGTACGTGCTAGGGAATTCTAATACGCTAAGAAACTATGAAACTGCCGATGCAGCTTTCGAATCCGGAAACTTGTATCAATGCGATTGTTTATACATTTTTGTTTCCAGATAAAGAGATGTTTTATATTTTTGTTGCTTTCACATAATGCATTAGCGATAGTCATGATCTATACGTCGTTGATTATTTATCTATCTTAACAAATTGCGTACGGCTCGGTCGTTTTATTTATTTACAAGTCGATACATATAATGTGATGATATTGATTGACGATACATCAGATGATTTACTACTCTCTATTATTCTACATATATATATATATATATATATGTATGTATATATATATATACACATATATATACATATATCACGTGATAACTCTATACATACAACTCACAGTTACAGTGCGGAAATATTAACATAATGAATAATAAACAATAATATATCAACATGTTGAATACCATTTATAATTTTTGCAGTCATCGATAAGCCCTCAATAAATATAGTTCAATTAAACGGTTTTGTATATTTTATCACACATACTCTTTATTACCAAAATCTACTTTTATATACGAACCAATTATCTTTGTACACTTTGGTAAGACGTAACAAAATTTTTTCGGTACTCAACGTGTTAAAGATATAAAGGTAAAAATGTATAAAATGTGATTAAAAAACCAGTTGCAAGCTACAAATTGTTTCATAAGTCTCGCCCAGAATAGAGAACAATTGTCCAAGTATGTACAAACTGCCAACTTTGTTAACGTTTATTCAAGGTTAACTGAACAGTAGAGCACGAAAAGCCGGGTACTCGACCGACCGATCTATTGCACACGAGCTAGACTCGATTCTACAAATGACAGTATCCTATATACGGACAAGTAATCGTGAGTAAAAGTATCTGGCAATTATATTGTCTGCGCAAGAGCGTAGACACGGTTTTTTACTCCGTGAACACGAAATAAATAACAAGAACAGGACGCCGTACGCAATATGTCAACGTTTAAGAGAAAAGACTTTGGGGTATAAGCATGGACTTAAATGGGCACCGTAAGTTAGATTTTTATCCTCTTCTCTAGACGATGCATCTATAGCTAGATAAAACCGCGTTGTTGAAAGACTCGAAAACCGATTTCGCGAGAGAATAAAGGAAGAAATAAGTCCATGGCCCGTGTCCCGAACTATGAACGAGATTTGTACTATGCCTGTTGTCACATGTAGTTTTATCCGGTTATTACTTCGCAGTGCGAATTACTTCGAGAAATGAACTAGAGAGGAAACTTTTCCGGTCTTCACTACTGCTAAGTAAATGACATAAGGAATCTATACATTCGGTGATGATTACGGCACTCAAAAATCGCGGACGATAATTTTTTTTTTCTTTTTTAATAGGATAATACGATTGCTCTGAGAGAAAGATATAAAGAGATAGAGAGAGATAGAGGACGTTTCGTCGGAAGTATAAACCGGAAAACGTCAAGACCAATTTAAAATCTACTCTCTCATCAATCGAGAATCAGCTTCTTTGGCTGCTCCCATGTGAAACCGTCTCGTCCAAAATGACCATACGTACTAGTTTGTTGATAAATAGGATTTCGAAGATTTAGCTCCCTGCAAAGATCAATTAGACATTTTTTTAAATTGATTTTTAAAAACCTAACCATTGACAAACATTCTTTATTAAAATAAATAATAATCAGACTAATGTGAGCAAAAGAAAATGTTACATATGTATATTATGTTAATAAGTATACGTACTTGACGATCTTTCCGGGTCGCAGATCGAAATTTTTATTTACTATATCTAACAGCTCGTTCTGGGAAAGCGTGGACGTACCATAATCGAAAACTGTGATTGATAATGGTTCCGCCACACCGATAGCATAAGATACCTAGTAAATAAATGTGAAAGTTTTATAATTAAAGAATAAAAAAAATTACGAAAGTTTATACAATCAAAAGTTTATTTTGTTCGTATCAGAATAATATATTTTAACATTTAAATATTACCTGTACAAGGCAGCGTCTGCAAAGACCAGCTTTTACCAGAGACTTAGCGACCCATCTTGCAGCATATGCAGCCGATCTATCCACTTTCGTAAAATCTTTGCCGGAAAATGCACCGCCACCATGTGCTCCCCAACCGCCATACGTGTCCACAATGATTTTTCGTCCAGTAAGGCCGGCATCGCTCTAAATGTCAAAACCAAATGTCAAGAACATATTTAATGAAAATCGAATCATCGACATCAATTTGTGCGTAACAATTACAAAAATGACTGTGACTTACCTGTGGCCCACCGATAATAAAAAGTCCACAAGGATTTACGTGAAAGACTGTTCTATCATCCAGATATCTCGCTGGTATTACTTCTTTTATAACTTTCTCCATGACTGCTAAACGTAGTTCATCAAGACCGATTTTTTCACTATGTTGTAGCGACACCACCACTGTATGAACTCTTATAGGAACACAAGCTCCATGATCCATTATATATTCGCAGGTCACCTATTGGACAATGTAGTTACACTCTTTATAATAATTAGAATGGAGATGTAATACGATATATGCAGATAATATGATTTTAAAAAATCAAAATTAAATTATGATAAAATAACATTTTATGGATTATTCTCAGTTTTGATTTTATCATCATGGCATTCAAGAGTAGCAAATACTAATACACATCATAGAATAATCCAACATTGAGAACAAATGTCACAACATCAAAGCAGTATTCGAACCCGTATCCCGTGTGTTCAGAACATCCGTGTCCTACCAATAAGCTATACAAAGCTCTGAATCAACGTTACTCTGTTTGCATATATCGAATATAATGCAAGTTTCAGTTATAGAGATCGATTAAAATAAAAAAACAAATAAAAAATACATAAAGAACATGTAGAATCAAACCTGTGTTTTTGAATCCGGGCGTGCCCACCATAGTTCTCCGCTTCGTCTTAGTTCAGCAATTTTCTGATTCAATTTGTGTGCTAATACTACCGTCAGTGGCATACATTCGTCAGTTTCATCAGTTGCGTATCCAAACATTAAACCCTGATGGGAAAATTTTAATTATTATGACTTATAATCTAATCTGTGTGTGTGTGTGTATACATACAACTGTAAATAAAACGATAAATTTAACATGCAAGAAAACGTGCCATACAGAGCAGAACAGTGAAGAATTAGTGGTAGGAATTATATCGATAATTACAATACATGGAAAACTTAATAAGCTACAATTCATATTAATAATTATATAAGCAATTACATATTATTTAAGAAATTTAAGATATATGTACATAATACTGATTAGTTTTTTTTAAATATATTATTCAGTAGCAACATGGATATACTATAAAACCATGATTATTTTTTCACTAAGAACGTTATTCATTTATAATTATGTGATAATACATGTTTCACATAAAAGTTTTTTTTACAAAATATATACATCTAATGCATTCACGCAACCTTTCACGCATACACTCTACGTATCCGATTAAATAACTAAAACCTAGAAAAAGTAATACTGGCAACGCATTCAAACACTAGTGATGTAAGCATGTATAAGTGTATGATAGATGCGAGTTATACCATTTCTATTTCTACACAGATAGACTAAACGAAAATAAATGAAACAAGGAAGAAATAATAATGTTACTTTACACATGTACTAAAGAAATATATTCAGCAGCACAGAAAATGAACAATAAAATAAGAAGAAAGAAAATTAAGAAACAACATGTAGAAGAGAAAACAAAATTCAACGATGGAAATGCCAATTGACCTGATCTCCTGCTCCCACTTCTTCGTCGCTACGGTTTTCGTGCACACCTGCCGCGATATTTGGCGATTGAGCGTCGAGTGCCAACAGAACATTGCACAGCTTGTAGTCAAAACCTGTAGAAATTATGAGTGTGGTGAGACAAGAATATTCACTGCCGTTTTAACGCGTTGCAGTTCGTGTTTTTTCCTCAAAATCCCGTTGTTCCAATGCATTGGATTTATGCCGAACTATATCAACCCTGATAATTAAAATTGATACAATGAATTGTCCTTTGCATGTACAAGTTCAGACATAAAAACACATGAGACTGTCAAATGTATCTTTTTGATATGTTCTATACATTTTTGAATAGACTAGACAATAGATTTTTATATATGTATTTTATGTGTGTATCTGAGCGTAGTACATGCAAACTCTTACTTCCTAAACATCATAACTGATGCACTGCACTTTGTTGGAAACATATTCAAGTGCTCCCCAAGATGCCTCTGCTAAAGTATTATAAACATTTCGCGCGCGCGCGCGCAAACGCAAATGGTACATATTTTAACAAAGATTTCTGGACATCAATTCTATGTAATCATATTTAGATACTCGCGCAGGTACTCGTCTTTTTATCTGCGCACATGTACACATACACACAAAGATAATAACACACGCTCTGTCACATACAATACATATCGAAAACATTATTTTAGTTCTCGAGTAAAAGGAAGAGATTAGGGATTAAGGAGCAGAAACAAGAGAAAAAACGTTGACACTGAATTAGTTTTGGTTGTTCTGCGGCACGGGCTGAGAATGGATTATGTACCTGATCACCTGCACCCACGTCCATCTCTTGCCTGTCCACATGGACACCATCCGCGATATTTGGAGATTGTTGTTCGATCGCCACCAAAAGGTTCAACGTACGCCAATCGAATCCTGCCACGAGCACGATATGCTTACGTTACACAGTCTTTACTCATTTCACGATATGATCTTTTTTTCGGAAGATAATGAGCAGGATCATGAGACAAACTTTATGAGGACAAGGGAGCTGGGCTATATTCAGCCACAGAGCATGCATGTGTTATGTGTAACGATTAATGACCGCCGGTTTTCTTGTAAGTAGATATATATAGAAGTTCTCTAGTATTTTTCACACGAACAATTAATTAATATCCAACAAAGTGTCAGAAGTAATTTAAACAAACGTGCATCTCTCATTAAAAACAAAATATATTACAAATATCAAGAAGTTGCTGTACCTTTGGATGAGTCATCATAACCGATATGTTTTACTGTGTCTCGAACTATCTTTTGATAATCTACTACGGCCTTTGACGTAATTTCTCCACACAGAAGTATCATACCAGTTTTTGTTACGGTTTCTATAATGAGAATAAAAATAGCGTACAATTATACTTCTGCAAAATATTTTTCATATTTGTAAAATATTTTTAATATTTCAAGCCATTGAAATATAACAGAATCAAGTGAACATTTTACATAAAGTTATCATGTCACAGTCAAGTAAAAACATTTTAGATAAAGTTATCATAACAATAAAACTAGTTATCATAACAATAAAACTATTTGTGATATAGTTTATGAGTACAACTAACATAACATATAAAAACAAAATTTTTTTAACTATTTTTATAGAATATATTTTATTAATATATATATATTTTATTTAATATATATATTTTTTCATTAACATATATCATGTATTCTTTGAAAGAACTTACCACATGCTACTTTAGCATTAGGATCTTGCATGAGATGTGCATCCAAAATGGCGTCACTAATCTGATCACACATTTTATCTGAAACAAATAGTTTTCGCAAATAATGAATATAAAATATATTTTATTTAGTAATTAAAAGTGTAATTTCAGAATAAAAATATAAAAAATAAGGTATATATTTTAATGTAAATATACACATAGAGCCATTATCTTGAAATAGCAGCTGCAGATATAGTAGATGTCTACAATTAAGTAATAATGATTGACAAAATATAAAAAATATATAAAGAAAAACCAAACTAAAGAAAAAGAAAAAACTCTCTATATAGAATGAAATAATTCATTATGTGTTTTCTTTTTTTCTCTGATATAAAGAAGAAAAACTATATATTGTCTATTAAATTTATTTCAACTTTTTTTTTTAAGTTAGAGAAATTGAGCATTCAATATTTATGCAATTTTAATTGATAAAAGTAATCATCTCTTGAGAAATATATAAGCATTGATAAAACTGCAAACATTAATAAAAGCACTTGCATTCTCTATATTACAAGTAGAAAATAGTGGTCTTTTCTCAATTGTTTATCTCCAAAAAATAACTTCAGCCTAAAATTATCAGTAACAAAAAACAGTAGAAAATATATGTTTTCTTCCAATCTTTCTCACTATTATCTTCTTTTTACAATAATAGAAAATATTATTATATAACTGTATTGTTATTTCCATTTTCTTGTTTCTGAAAAGATATGTTTACAGAAGAAGATGTATGCAAAAACAGAAGTTTTAGCAAATATTCTATCATGCCTGAACGACTTTGATTCAGTCCAATAAGGTATCATATATAGAATAAAACTAGTATGTTCCTGTGTTTTTGTACAAAGATTTTAAACGTTTGTAATTGATGCTATATTGGGTAGAGTTTTATAAAGAACTTATGAGAATAACTAATAAAATCTTTGTTGTACGAAAAACGCAACAATGTAACCAGCTCAAAGCTGATTCAGACTTGTGCTGCAACCGGCATCTTTATTCTTAATTCTAGAGTCTGTAGAGTTGCATATTGTGATTATCGCAAACACATGGCGGCGTGACTGTCGCAATATTCGCGTCCCGCTACTGTATGATCCGCGCAACTTCTGATGAAGTGTGCGCGCACGAGGTCGCTGAATTCGGCGGCGGTCGCAATGATAGGCCGCATAATTTGGCGATAACAGGGCCATAGCCAGATCGAGGCGAACGAAACAGCAAAGACATGAAACAAACCGAGAAAGATATTCAATTTAACAATCTATTTATTTAACTTCGGTCGGGTCGTAAACTGTAAACGAGCGCGATTGACTCACTGTTTCTTTTTAGAACATAACCCCGGCCGTGTTCACAGCCACGGCCAAAGACGATTAGCTTAGATTAATAACGTGATGCATAAATGCACAAGTAATAAGATCGAGAAGAAGCGAGCATTTGAAAACAAACGTCATCCGATATGGTCGACATGCTTGAAAAAGCATTGAAAAAAGTAGATAGGCGCTCGTGCGTGTTGCACGCATCCGATTACGAAAACGATCTTTTCTCTTCTATGGCGACGTACTACCACACATTCGCAGATAGTTACATGACATAGAGAAATTTCGAGAGCGATGAGGAAAAACGGAAAATCGAGCTGAGATAATGTTAGATTGGATTGTTTAGGAAGAGAAGAAGTTGATTGTCCCGATGACATTGTCTCGCTCACCTGGATGCCCCTCGCCGACGGATTCCGAAGTGAAGAGGAAAGTTGTGTCTTGCTGCAACTCGGGCGGCGCGTGGCCATTCGCATAGCCGTTCATGTGGTGTGCGGTCTCCGGCATTTTCTTACGTTTCGGGGTTGTCGCCGTTGTCGTTGTATCTTCGGAATAATCCCGTCACTCAGGAGCTTTGTTAAACAACACCGCAATCCCAGCGTACCTGGGCCGTCGTCGTCTGAGCCGCTTTGCAAACTTTCCTCCACGTGCCTTTTCTTCGTTACGTTACCCGCGCGTTTCGATGAATCACCGTCGTCGTGTCGTCCTCAGATGACCTAATGGTTTCGCGCGTTCACGAGCACTAGAATGTAAGTCTTTGAGACACGGGTGAGAATGACGGCGTTGAGAGAAAGAAGCGGAACGTACCCAGGGAGAACTCCGCCGCACAAGCACACCGTGTTAATGATCGGAATGGAGCCGAACGCGCCGCAAATTGCCGCAAATCGTAGCGGGAAGCGAAAGAGGCTCCCCACACGTCACGCTCCACTATTTATAATCTCGCCCCCGTCCGCCTGGGCGATTGGCCGGTCACCGAGATCACGTGACACTGCCGTTCCGCGACTTGCGACTCGCGGCGCGGAATTCGAGTCGACCGGCTTTGAATCGGACTGACTAGTTGTTCCGTTTCGCACCATCCACGTGTTCGTCTGCAAAATACAATACGTTTTATTGATCGTAATCACGAAATTTGGTTTAATGAGCTTTCCTTCCTCGACAGATTTAAGACGCAATAAAAATATTTCACACAGAACACAAACTTTATTAGATATCTATTAAATGTTCACAGCTTTACGAGATATCTAACGGACGGATTTATTAGTGAGATTTTTATGGCTTTTTGTTCTGCAGAATTAGAATTAGTCTAAAATAAACGTTCACAATTCTATGTGACGTCTAATAAACATCTAATGAAGTTTTGTATAGAATGTTGTTCCATGTAAAACATTTGCAATTTTTTCATTGCGTGATGTATGATAAATTTATTTTATGTACCATTTCCAATTTACTCTATTTTGCGTCTGGAGATTTCAATGTTGCATCATGATGCGAAATAACCGCGAATTATGAAGTGAAAGAAGCGATCCGTATCCAACTTTGACATTTGGCACTGACTCTTTGATGTAAAAATCAAATGTGACTTTTTGTGCCGATCGCTCTTTGTGTAACATAACAAGATGTACATTTTGCGCATATTTATTCATTTAAAATGCAGACAGGTCGATCAATGTATTTCCGATCTAAAACACACTTACCAGTAAAGTCAAGTGCTTATTAGCACGTGGGTTTTTTGTAGCTGTCACGTTATCTTTTTGTTACTGCCAGAAATCAGATTTGTGTAATTCTTGGAGACACTTTGTATAATCGCAGTCCCGAAACTCGATACAATTGAAGAAATTTTTATCGCTCGTTCATCGCTCGTTCACGTTGTCGCAATATGAATGCACGAGAATCGGGCATGCTTTTATATGTTGTACAATGCTAGTAGAGAACTTCGGAGTGGGAGTGTACACTTGGATGACATCAATTTTATGATGTGTTGCTCAAATTTCAAAGCATGTTTCAGGAGGTTTTTTTGCGCGCAGCATTCATCTGAGGAAAGCTAAATAATGCATAAGTGAAAAAATGTATTGATAATATTATTGACAATATCCAATTATCACGCACGTTAAATATAGTCGTAAAAATACTATTTTGCTCAATTACTGTTTTATAACATCAATTTTATTATAATATTAATTTTAGCGGTTTATTGCTTTTATCAACATCAATTAACAATAATGTAGAAAAATACAACGCACTCACTTGAGCGTCATAGCCGGATCCTTTGCGGAAGACTATGTCGATTCTCCGTAGAATATAACAAAACATACGCGTAACATGTTGTAACACGACTTCGAGAAAAGTTGTCGATCATTCTTCCTACGTACACATGACGTCATGAATCGTGGCAATAAGTGATTGCGTGCGGCTGACCGGCACTTGCTTAAGGATTCACTCACAAACGATTGTTGCGCCAACGAACAGTGATAAAATCTGTGCGTAAGTTTCAAACAGGACCTTTCATAGTCGTCAACGAAATGGATTTCGTGGCAGTCCGGTTAACGCATAAAACCTATATAAAAAACAAAAAAATAAAACTATTAAAATAATGAGTTTTACGTGACGATGTTATGTGAAACTATTAAGTAAAACTATTAAGTAAAACTATTAAGTAAAACTATTAAGATACGCTTTACGTAACGATGTTATGTACAGTGTGAATTAGTCGTAAAAGCGATAGCAATTATCGACATTACTATTCGATATTAAATGTGACTGATTCAACCAGTAAGGCAGTTTAGCACAAAACATCCAATGATTGACAATTTAAAAATTTGTCAATTTTTGTTTTTCAAGCATACCAACTAAAGAATTCTAAAATAATATTGTTTTTATTATTCATACAAAATCCAAATTAATCCTATTATAATGTCAAGTAAAAATAACACCATAGATATAAAAATGTTAACAACTAATACAAAAACTAAGAGAAAAACTAATAAGTGTCAATCATTGCTAATTATAATTTTGTTTTATTTATAAATTTAATAAGAGAGTGACGCAATGTTTTATTACAAACCTGTTAATATCTGTAATACGGATCTTCAAAAATTCTTTTTGTGCGCGAACGAGTTTTCTTCAGATTGCAAAAGTACTGCGTTTAATTATTTTTTCCCGCATAGATAAGCTTTCCTCTATATCGTGCAGATTGCAACAGTGTGATTGCTAGTGTACTTTCGCGAATTCAGAAGCTCCTATAAAGTTCAAGTGCTTGCGAATTAACAAGATAACGATTTGAACGAGAGCAACAAGCTGTTTATTATTGCAATAAACTTGATTGTGTGTTCGCATATGCTGAATTGGCAGTTTTCATCTATTGAAAATATATGACTCCCACATCTATCGCTTGAACGCAACAATCGTAATCTCAAACTCGAATAGTTCAAAGCCAGCTGCGATTCGAGTTTAAATGTGATAACTTTTTGTTATACGAATTTTATTTTGGAATAACTTTTGATCTTCAAAAAAAAAAAAAAAAAAAAAAAAAAACGCAGCATTTGGTTCTATTTAATCTTTCTTCCTTTTTAATTTAATTTTATTTTGTAGAGTTTTTAAGCTAGTGCGAACTGGTGTTAAACTTTGATGTGTAAGTTGTTACAACTTGGCCGAGAGATCAATCGCAATGCTTGACTTGTATGTGCTTCTTTTTCTATGATAATAAGACAACAAGAAAGGAACTGTAATCTCGTTTGCATTACGCGAGTGACAAACACATCCTCGGACCACACACAACAATAATCAATTCGAGAACTTCTTGATGATAAATGCATAGCATTGAGAAATTAACTGAGCGCGCTATCTTTCTCCGCGTCAAACGTAGAAAACTCCACGTGTATTCCTTTTATCGTTTTTGTTTTGCAAACACAGCTTCTGCTTTGGTCGTTAATCTTATACAAATGTGCAAGGGGTTAAAATTAAATTATGTACGTCGTAATCGCATCGCATTGTTCGCGGTGTGTTGCAACAAATAGTGCTGCATTTGACAATATTTATTTTCTATATTTATTGTCAAAACAGGAGAATCTTTTAAAGAAACTTTCAACACACAATCGGATTGATATCTTTGACACACACCGACATATTCACATCATTTTGTTATTTACACAAGCAACAAAATCGATCGAAGCTAAATTCGGTAGCAATTCGCTTACTTCATGTTACAATGCTATTTTGCGCACGGTTTTATTTTGCAAACAAAGCAATTTAAGTGTAAATATAACTAAGTTACAAATACAATTGATTTAAGTTACAAACTTTAAAAGATAATTGCTCAAAATATGTGATAATAGAATAAAATATGTGTAATAATTAAAAATAAATAATAAACCATATGTAAAATATAATAATATGTACGTATTGTCATTTGTGATCCTAAGATTGGAGTGTTTTACGTCCATATGATTTCCGTGGACATAGTACACTTTAGCTCTCAGATGATATAATAAATTTTATATAGACACACAAGAGAGAGAGAGAGAGAGAGAGAAAGAAATTACTACGTAATCTCGTGATCGCTAAAGTGCTGATTAGACTGAAACATATATGTGCACGTGCAGTAGATTATACATACTAGATCAAGTTCATCTGAATTAGTAATTAAACTTGCACAAAAAGGCCTCACTGAAATTATCAACAATTTAAGTGAAATATATCCAATATTAGATTAGCTTATCTTTTCGTCGAAATATCAAATCTTATCCCGACACAAACGTCCGGTGGACGTCTACAACTCAATGTCTAATAAACACCTAATAGAAGTTTATATAAATTGTTACTTCGTGTTTTGCTCTGCGCATTGTATCTGTGTGCGCGAGAGTTGCGTTTGATGTTCGCCGTCGGTCGCGAATTAGATCAATATCGCCGGTTCGTTGAACTGTCACGTGTACGTAACACGCAGTGGAAGTGTAATTAGATGATTTTTTATTACGTACGAGAAAATGCGTCAAAAGTACGGTCCATTGTTAAATGAGTCTTTTGTACTTGTATCGTTTTACATGCGTATCGATAAAATGCACATAAATATCACGTACATTCTGAACCTGATTGAACTTTCTGCTCTGACGTCTCTTTTCACCGAATTTCATTTGAAATTCATGTTAAAAGTGCTTGCGTTTCTACATTGCATTTAAAAAAATAGAGATTTATCTCACGTTACAACATTTGATATGATAAACAAGAAAAATCACAGATTCTATCTCTTCATTTTCTATTTTGAGATCTGAGTTTCGTGGTATATTTTAGTACATTTTATATTTGTACATAAGAATATTATTATTTACCTATAATTATGAGAAGTATTTTTTTATGCACTTTTTATCTCCTTTTAATGATATTTTATTTTTTACTATAACAACTCTATTTTCAAAACATATTATATGTTCTTTGTCTGTCTGCCTTTTTCTCTCTTTCTCTATCTATCTATCTATCTCTTTTGTCTAACTTTCTCTCACTCACTCTCTGTTAATTAAATAATATACAGCCTGACCGAGAACGCGTGCGTGTGTGCGTGCGCATATTTTATATTGATTTGTACGCAAGTTCGACAGCGCTGCGTGATTTATGGTAAATCTGCGTGCGAAGTAGAGAGCAAAAAATTCGCGCGATAAGTTGAACGTGATTTGCGCGAAACCACGGTTTTCCGCGTTTTGTATCTAATTCTGTAAATCAGTCTCCGAAGGATAAAAAATCGAGGAAAACTATGTGTATGTATGTTGTTTTATCATTATCGCGTGACCCGTTCCGGAATGGAAATTAGTAATCACTCAACATATAGATGGTCGATATTGTACACACGCGTGATCCATGAATGTAATATTGTTTTACAGTGGATGTTTTCTATTTATTGGAAATTCTGTTAATTTGACTTACTTAAAATCAGTAGCTCCGTGTGGCGAAGGGAAGGCACTTATTTGCGCAAATTCATAACTGGAGAAGAGTTTGTAAAAATCAACTTGGGTCACAGCGACACAATCTAATAGAAAAAACACAAATATTACAAGTCAACTTGAGTCACTAAAAGGAAAACATCCGGTATTATTTACAGAAAAAGCATCGTATGTATATATGTAATCTCGAGTGAACTTAGGTTTAATCTGTTAACAAGAAAGACTTAGAAAACGAATTCATTTTACTCTCTTTTATGCATCACGTTGCGACACTGACACTGATATTGATGCAACGACATCTATATTACGCATTTTTCTATTACTTTTTTATTTGTTGTCAATAGATAATTAATCTTTTTTTTATATCACATTTATAATTTATGTAAGAGAAAAATATAGAAACATTTTCATCAAATAATTATTTTGTTATAGAAATTTGCGTTGGTAGTTTATTATTATATCATAAATATATGATTTATTTAATAAATATTAATAATTTGTCTATGTCACATTGCAGTAATTAATTACATTTTCTATAGAATATTTAGCGTTATTACACCAAAATTAAATTACATTCTGTCTTTCAGTCATATAAGTATGCGACGGTTTTCTCACGTCTTTTTTCAAACGATCGTATTATGCAATTCGTAAGCACATTTTGAACCGAATCATGTTTCGTTTTAGCTGCACAATGTGACCGGAGCAAAGCAGTGTTATATAACAGCTGACACGTATCTTTTATATGTAATTCTCACATGTATTCAAATTTTTATTTCATTTTGTTGCATCTGAATAGAGAGCAGACCGTATTAGAATGGTGTAGTAGAACAAGTTTGACGTAAAAGAGGCGAGAACCACACAGATTAGAAAAACAAACTATATTCTTTGTCATTGTAATTAATTTCCTTAACAATAAGAAAATTTAAAAGTAAGATCACGCGTCAGAGCAATATTGTGTATCTGCCTTAGTTATCTAGGCACATATTTTGAAGCAGACTGTCATCAAAAGTCTCTTCATAAAAAAATCATATATCGCACAGTTATGTTATTTAAATTTATATATAGACTACAAATTTGTAATGTCAGTTTTACAAATCACAGCAAATGTATCATTATTTATAATATGTCACTTTCTTTTGCCATTAATATATATTGTTAAGTTCTCTGCTTAAATATTGTCCGGATTAAATATTTTTAAACATATTTAATAAAAAATTTAGCATATAATCTATGACGGCAAAGCACACTCGTATATTAACAAGTGCTGATAACAATGATCCCTTATCTTTGGAATAGAATTTCGAGGAGATAACGCAAAGAACCCTATCGTCACCGGCTGCCACTGAGAATTACAATCGCGCTTTCATAGAGTTATAATAGCTCAGTATGATAACAGAAACAAGAATTGTTAACAAAAGTTGATAACAAAAATGTGCTCACGAACTGCATTTATAACTAGGTCAAGCGGAAAGTGTGTCTGCGACTGCTGCGTGTGTGCAATCTCTATTTAAACAAAAGATATAATTTTTATATTTCATATACTTCCGTATATTTCAGAAGGTTTTTATATTTAAATTTAGTCTCTCAGTTAAATATAAGAACCTTCTGAGAAAAAAACGCATTGTATATATTGAACGCGATATGCACAGATTCCGATTGATCACTATTTCTCTCTTTGGTCATTGAGTTTATATATAAATTTATCGATTTGTTTTATACTCAACTTGTATTCTCTGCCATCACAAAAAGAGTTGCATTCGTTTTGTCTGACGTTGTTAGAAGAGTTCGGCGACCCTTGACACTGGTTTAAAAAAAAATGGTTTAGGTAAGAGAGAATCGAGCTTTTAGAGTCACGAAGAAAAAAGATGAGAAGATAGCGATGAGAGGAAGACGAAGAGAAGGAGGCCTCAACCTTGACCTCTAACAATTCTTTTCGCCTCCAGTCCCTGCTCTCTCGTCTTCTGTTCTTGTTTCACTCTCTCTCTCTTTCTCATCCTTAAAACTTGCATCCTTGCCTCCCTCTATATAGTTCTGACTCCTCTACGGAAAAAACCGACGATCGATGTCCGATAGAAGAGACCCGCTGTTAAAAATAGAAACTGCCTAAATGTTAAAGGACGGTGAAAATTCGAACATTACGCAGGACAAAACTTTCGGCAAGCAATTGAAACGACAAGTCAAGCTAGAACAAAAAAAAACAAGAAGTAAATTATTAGTTTAAATATGTAGTTTAGTTGACTTTTAGGGCAGTTACATAGTTTCAATACACACCACATAGACTAGTGTAGTTAAAATTGTCTCAAGTTCATTTCAAAACACTGCATAAGCCGTTTGATTGGCTGCAAATTATACAAAATACTCTTTTATAATAAATTTGCATAGTGTTTTCTATTTCTCTTGTAACTGTAAGGCCTATATAAATCTTCGTACAGTTCTAGTACAGAAAAATAAATAAGAAAAATTATATGCAAATTGCGTCCAGTCGATAAAATAATCGACAAAATCGATATTTTCAATTCTTAAACAATTCGCGTGTTTAAAAGATATATAAAAAACACATAAAGAATGTCCTTAAAATGTTTAAGAGATTATATTATTAGTAAACAATTTGCGTATTTAATACCTATATGTATAAGAGTGAATCTAAAAGCAAATTGGGCGCTGATGGCAAATTAGACGCTCTTTAGTGGCAGTAGTCATGTTCTTGTTATAATCAGACACATGAGATAATTTTATTGATGTAATACAAAATTTTTATTTCCACAAACTGGAGAGCAGCTGTGATAGAATTTTTTGCGTGTTCCCGTCAACGAGCGCCGCGATGTCCATGCTTTGTGAACTACATGAACCAACTCAGTCAACAAAAAAATGCCACATTTTATCGATTGATCTGGTTCTGTTCCGTGCTGTCATTGCCGTTTACAGACGCGTCGATTCGATATTTCGAGAATTGAAATATCACGTGCATTAAAATTTACAAGTTAAAACGCTTAAATAATTAAAAAATATTTTATTTTCAAAATCAGTAGAGAGAGGGATGTATATATAAAATATCTCAAATTTGTACCAAATTGCATTATACGATGTCTTTTTATATAGTTTTCTTAATATGCGTAGAAAACACATTTAGTTAGAACTCTTGAAATTCTAACTCGAAGAGCTTTTGTATAACATCATCTATTTGAAGCTCTTTTGCGATTTCTGTTATTAATTCATCTACAAGTTTATCGGATATCCTGCAATATTACTTATTGTAAATGCGTTAAGAACATGCATTTTTCAGTCTATATTTTATCGATATATTTACCAAGCAACAATGTCCCATGGTTTATTGCGCGTATTGCTAGAATACATTGGAATCGACTGCATCGTACGTTGATACTCGCTTTTGTATTTGTGAAAGTTTGCTTCAGTTTCTTCGGGAATATCCAGCTCGATGTCAATCATCGAATCTTTTAATCGTTTTGCTTCCATCATCTATTAATTTATCATAAATGTATTAAGTTCAGCACAGAATACATGTGCAGCTATTTCTCGTTATTTGTCTGACTTACTTTTGTCTCAAAATCCGGTAATTCTGTCAGGCTTTCGCGATTTGCTTGACACGATGCATCGCAATACCGAGGTTCTTGGGATGCATTTTCATCCGACGACAAACAAAGTAACCGCATGTTGTCATTTTTTCGTGTTCTTGGAGTTCTTTAAAAATAGTATGAATTCTATCTCATTTCTGTATCAAATGAAAGAAAAAAATATATTCACAGAACGCATTTTCTAACAATCACCTGTTTGTTTTAAGATGTTCACATTTGTAACTGCCATGTGTTGAAGAAGGACACGTATCGCAACTTATAATCTTCGTGCTTTTGGACAATTGTTGATATTTTTCCAAAACCTTTAATAATGTCTTCATATTCACTTTCGTCTCAGATTTACTTTGCTACACACATAAATTTGCAATATATAAATTAAAATTTTAGTGTAAATTTATTAAATTTCCTAAATTGATTTTCTTTCTCTTTTTTAATAAAACGATCATTCGTGCGTATAATATCGCAACAGTGTACTTTACCTTGGAGACCAAAGACATGAGATCTGCTATAATCGGCACCAAACTAGACAAATGTTCCTCCGTAATCGTCGCCACTCTTGATGTCAGTTTGTTGTCGTTATTGGTGCAAGTATTTTTAACAATATCTTCTATTGTTTCCGATTGTTTTGGTTCTTGTAATTTACTGGAAGCTATTTTTAAAGGTCTGGATATTCTTCTTGTGAGCATCGCACTATTGTGTCTTGCTGTTTCACTATTGCTGCTCTACAAAACAAACAAAATAAACAAATTAAATTAATTAACTTTTATGTTAAGTAAATGTTTTATCAGTACTCTTTACATTATCTGAATCTATTGGTAACATATCCATCACAGTTTTTATTTCCTCTTCTTTTGCGTACGTTTTATGCTTTTTGATCGCAGTCTGGCTCCCATCCTTGGATGATAGGAGCGTTACAGTACTGGGATATTGCCGATCCGATATTGGATCGTTAGAAGTTTTCTTCATGTTTATTATACTATACTGTTTATCTTTTTGATGAGCTAGAAATGTATATTGTATATATTACACAAAAGCAAAATATTGCAGAATAATATACATGTTTGATAAAACATGAAAGTTTTTTTTACGTACTGTTTCTAGTCTTAAAATTATTTTTGGGAATCTTAATTTCTGTACTGCTGTACATGCTCAATCGATTGGATTGGAACTGCTTGCGATTGAGTCGTCTTTTATTATTTATCGAGTGCGAATTGAAAGATGCTATAGAAGACGTTTTATTAGTATCAAGATTATTATTCAAGTGTAGCTTTAACTTCGACAAAATGACATTGCATTTGCTTTCAATATCTTTTCCCTGTAATTAGAGAACCTGTAAGCGAATTTGCATCTGATCTTTTCTCTTGCACTCTTTTGTAAGGTGCAGAAAAACACAATAATTTTCAAAAATAAAGTACGCGCTAAAATTCAATTATGTAATATTACCAGCGACAGAACGTCGGTGTCTCCTGAATCAAGATAATTCAAATGAAGTCTGTCGCACATAGTCTTCAGATCGATAACCACTTGCAATATCTCTCGAAACTTGCCGGGATGTCCCTTGAGAATAGAACTGGGAATATGTTTGCAATAAGCAATTAACGCGTGCAACAACAATTGATGAGCGGCAAGTAATTTGTGCTCGATGGCATGCATGTGAAGTCCGAGGCTTCTGTCGTTCGGTTTGATTACAGCTCGTGGCGAGATCACGCACATATGCTTTTGTATATCCTTCACGTATCTGTTTAAATCGTACAGATAATTTCTCGAGAACCGTATGGCAAATTCAGCGACGCATTGCTGTCGCTTTTGTAGATCCTTAATACCATCCGGCGGTGGAATATTTCCCAGTCTGTATGCGATCTCATCCAGCAAATCGCAGACCTTTCTTTGCATGGTCAGAATTTTATGCATAGTAAACGGATCAGGACGTATGTAAATAACACCATCGCAACGCGCGCTGTTTTCTGGACTCGAGTTGTACTCGACACCATTAGTCGCATAATATGGTTGTTTGGAAAATCGTTTTTTCTGACTTAATGCGGAACAAGACTTTCTAGTATATGACTTAACATTGCCAGATTCTAACCTCCTCTGGTGCACGCAAGCGTTTTCTTCCTCAGGTATAGTAATTAGCAGATTAGTGCTGCCTGTTCCTGTATCTTTCATAATTGGCATCTTCTTCCAATTGGAGTCCCTGATATTATTTACCTATTATTATACAAGCTTTAGCAAAAATCTAATCAGAATATTTTCTCACGATAATTGTTCTGGAAAATACATATATATACATATACATATATATACATATACCTTTGTCCTTTTCTTTTTATTATTACTAGTCCTGCTACATTCCTTTCTTGATTTATCTGGCAAGGTATCTAATTCTAATCTTCTGAGTTCTTTATCTGCTTCTTTCATACCTTCATCCAACAGCTGCTTTATACTATGAACAGATGGTTGAATACAATTTTTTTTATTGTAACCATTCATTTCTTGTTGTCTGACGAAAGAAGCCCACACATCCTCTTCTTCCTCTCGACATCTCTGTCTACGTACATCCTTTACTATATACTTGAAGTGATTTGCAGGCATGTACTTTAACAGAAACAGAGTGTGATTGTTTTCTTGACTCTTTGCAAATCACACAATATATGGGTAATAAAATAGAAACGTGAAAACGTAAGTGTAAAATAATATATTCAGAATCTGATGTTTTTGTAGCTGAGGCATCATTTGGTGAAAGTCAGTCTATACGTCATTCTGCGAAATATTGAGAATTATGTGAGATATATGTGTACCTTGAAGTGATAATCTTCATTTTCACCTTCGGAAAAATACGACCCTTCCGGTGCATTATCATTTGCGTAATTAGATTCTTCAACGTTCAAGAAGAGTGACATCGTTGGTTATGTTCGATATTTCGAGAAGTTGTGTTTATCTTATTGTCTCCCCCTCAAACGCGCCATATGTGACAGATGTATCTACGCCAAAGGGAGAAAAATATGATCTTAAATATAAAACGGGATACACCAAAATGCACGATTTTTTGCACGGGAACGCGAAAATAAGTTATTTTGCCAGATTGGGCTGAAATTGGTGCGATATAAAGTCGATACTTTTGCCGAATCTTCAAAATGTTTCAAGTTACTCCCTCCAATTACGACAATCGATTATTATATTATTTTGGCAACAAATCCTTCTTTTATCTTCATTGCATTATTAATTTATGTCCAAGATATTCTCATTTCAATATACTTCTCAAAGAATTAACACATTTCAGGATTTGAATTCTGAAAGCTAAAATACTGAAAACAGAACAATCTTAAATTAATCAAAACCATAGTTTTATAAAAGTCAGTTTTATTCTTGTATAAAAAGATGATATTAAAAAAATCTTTGCTTTTTCTTGTATACGCATGAAACTATCTATACTATCCTGCAATTATTCCAATTTTGTCGTACCAAAACGAGAAATAAGTCCTGAGGGTTTGAAAGGTTTGCGTGCGTGTTTGAAAGCATATGTGGCGGCGATTGATACGATCGGGAAAGGCATGGGTGCGGCTGTTTGGATCAATACTCCCGCGGTTCCCAAGGTTTAGAAGAAGCGCGTGCTGAACCCTCTTGGCTGAGAATAGGGTGTATATCATCCCCCGCCCGGCGGTGCTCATCGTGTGTTCTTTCACCGACTTGTTCGTTTCGCGTATTTTTCGGCGAAACCGTCGCGATTGTTGCCCTCTCGAGTTAATTGCGCGATTGATTCGAGCAAATGATTCATTACGGTGACGAGATTGTTGAAAATAGCTCAACCGCGCAAGAACGGTTTCGAGTCGCGGATGCGACGCGGGATCGAGCACCACTGGCAAAGAGGGCGACTTTGTAGTTCGCGAAATCGCGCGCGACATTTGAACGCAAACGTAATTTGCGACAGAAATCGCTGACAATTTTCCTTAATAATGTTGATGCGCGAGCGAGAATCGAGAGCACGTATCGAGCTAATAAATTTTTGAACGTTACATTCGCCGTGAGCGCGAAGCGAACGACGAACACGACATGTCGCGCGAATATCATTTGAATCTCGATTTTTCTCGCGCGTTATTTTCAAAAGTCGCCGACCAATTGGTGCGTGATACGCCGTGACATCGCAAATGCGCGCGCAGGACGTTCTCATTCAACCTTCGGATTTCGCTAGCGCTCGCAAACATCTCCGCTTTCTACGAAGCTCTCCGCAAGCTTAAACATACTCGGTAAGAATCGTTTTCTGATTTAGACACAATCAATTTTCTCTTGCAAAATTTATCTATTTCGCGCGCATTTGATTGCCGCTCACGTGCCCACTTTTCTCATCGTTAATATCTTGCGACCCGTTTCTTGCATGTATTAGCAGAGTTAAGAGACTCCCTTTTACATGGCGTTGTAAGACTCTTGAATAAATGTTTTTGAATTCTTTAAATTTGCTCGAGTACTTATTTCTTTCGTGATGGTCGAATAGAAAAAATACGTGTTACAAACATTACGCATTAGCAATTACATTATTTTTGCATCACACTATTATAATCTCTTTCTCTCTCTCTCTCCCCCTCCCCCTCCTCTCTTTCTTCCATTTGTATAATATTTAACACTCGAATTTTAACTTGTTACTGTGCTTTAAAGTTTGTCGTTCGTCGACTTTTCCCTTTAGTCGTTTCGCCAGATTGAGACGAGTTTTTATTTCTGAGAATAAGTTTCCATTTTTTTCTGTTTAAGCCAGTTAGATATCTTGCTATTTTTATACGTACAAAATATATATACACGCAGTTTATTTACGCGAATATTGCTAATTGTGCAATTATAAATTTTGTTCTAGGTCCTAGAAGAAGCTTTATTACATGCAGAAGCTTTTTTATTTATTATACAAGATTGAAGTGTGTGATTTTGTGTTGATGTTTGTTTCAAATGTGTAATACTTTTGAAACAATTGAGTGAATAAAACTGATATAATAATTGAAAAGCAATTGAACTTGCATATTAATTATTGCTGACGATTTCAAGATGACGTCTAAAGTGTTGATGAAGCTGCCGACAGTGCCCTTTCCTCAGGTAGGTACATTTGTATTTTCAAGTTTCTAATAGTCTAAAGCTTTTGTTAAGTTTGTAATATGAATTATTCACTTATTCGATAGGAGAAGAAAACATCTGATCTGGTCTCCTTGAATGACAGAAATGATGGACTTGCGTATGTTAGATATCAAGGTTTGAACGTGGACAGAGTGATGCAACTCGAACAGAACATCAAGTTTTTACAGGAACAACATCAGGCAACTTTAGTGGCTTTGCATCAAGAGATAGAATCCTTACGGCAAAGAAATAGAGGTAACATGAAGTTTTAGTAAAATGAAGAAATTCAAAATTATATTTGCTTTTTTTATTTCATTTATACAATATGTATATATATATTTATTTATACATTTTTTATAGATTTACAATTTCAATTGGTATTTTCTAAAAGAGCACACTGTGCTGTTGCTAGCAGTCCTTCTTCACCTGAAGATAATGGAAATGGGTTTGCGAAATCGAAGGTACATACATCGTTATGATGAATATTTTATAATATTTATCACATATTGTTTTGCACATTGTTGCACAATGTTTCATTTTTTTTTTTTTTTTTTTTCAATAAACATTTCTTATAGAAGACTGATTTCAATTTTAAAATACGAATTGCATTTACAGAGTAGCCCAATATGCGTCAATGTAACACCTTTGCAAGTGGAACTTTTGGAGAAAGACTTGCAAGACATTAAAGCATCATTGCAAGAAGCGAAAACACACAATCAGTATTTGTCAAACATTATAGAACAACAAAAAAAGTCGGTTGTCTTGCGTAAGAAAAAGAAATAATACACACCGACACGCAAGATTAATATTTTCTTTTTGCAGGAGATTAGACTTAACCGAAGATCAGAAAGATAAAATCCAAGTGACAGATGTGGGAGTTCAAGTCGGAGATCCCATGCAAGCGAGTTTGGTTGTGCTTCTGGAAGAATCGTATGCGATGGTGAAACGGTTGCACAAAGAAAATCTGGATCAAAAGAAAGAACTAGCTTCGTTGAAAGCATCCTCCTCAACGAACAATCCCGGCTCCAGCAGAGGCGGACGTTCGCGCGACGGTAACAGCGGTCATCATAACCGCGGTTCGTCCACCACGCAAGAGCAAAGCTCTCGTAAATTTCCACCGCTACCAATTCCGAGTTACTGGCATCGCAGATCGCCAAGGTATAGTTTTCACTTGTCGTTTTTTCTGCAAACTTATCTATGACACATTAAAGAGCACTGTGTAAATTATATATAGATATAGCGCAAATCGACACGAAAAGCAGGATCATCAGTCGGACTCGGATTCGACCGTTTTACCCCAACTTCAGAACGGTAATGTAAAATCGGCGGAGGTGAGCAGTTTCGAGTCGACGTCATATCGATCGCGCGAGTATCGCAATTACGGACGCGACAGCGGCGGTGGCGGCGGCAGCGGTAATCGCAAATACAGAGGTCAACCGTCGCGAAGAGACAACAATCATTATTATCATTCTCGCGATTACAAAGACAGAAATTCCAAAGATCATATGAGAGATATGGACGACATTGGCGAAGGATCGAAGGACGTGAATAATCATCAAAGACAGTAAATTGCGAAAGTATACGAAATACAACTTGTAGAGATTCCGCGAGCTTTAGTTCTTCGTGTCGGACAACCCGTATATATTGAGAAATTTCGATATCAACTATAAAAAATTAACCGAGTGATTAATGTTTTTCTTGTACACATTCACTGGTGCTGATTAATTACGACAGTTTAGTGCACATTATAGCTTATGATAGAATAGCAATGAACGAGTATATTGCTGTACGATTTTTGATGGAACAATCTTTAGCCGGTATATTCTAATTTTATTCATTATAAGAGTTTATTATAAAAAAAAATATATAGAATTTTACGCTTTGTAGAAGTATGATAATCAACAGAATATTTAGCAAAAGACTGACAGAAACGGAATTACCATAAAAAAAACTCGTTTAGTCGTAGCTTTTCAGCTGATGCTTGTATCGTGAACTCCCGTTGAGAGCTTAATATGCGTGCAATGTTCCGATGATATCAATGCATGTGTATAAGCGTGTTAAAATTTTACTTAATCAAGCGTTACCAGCTGCTTTAAAAAAAAAAATCAGATCTAGTCATCTTCATATATTTCGTTATTGTATTAAAACGGCAAATCGTTGAACGATTTTTGCTATACTATTAATGTAAAGATAAAACTATTGATATTATTTGTATATAAAATGTAGAATCTATATATTTTTACATATTTATATTGTTTTCATATATTTTTTAATTTTTATTTTATGCATCTGGTTCTATACTGTTAACATAATTTTGTTTCGCATTGTATTATTTTGCAACATATGCTTCCAAGTAAGAAGGAAAAAAATATTGTTTTATTTGGACTCTTCTCAACAATCTTAGAAGTTTTTGTATCTTCAAAAAGAGCAGATTAAAACTTATATGATTTGACATTTCTTCATTTTAGACATTCGCAAATATTCTCTACAAAATATGGAACAATTTTTCACGCTATTAGCCAGATCATATATGATCATATATG